>JAMKCH010011584.1:0-49171 GCA_023653785.1 Ophioderma brevispina
GTGTTCATAACCCCAAGTTTTTTGGATGGTTCCATGTTTTTTTTCGGCTCCTTTGTGTTCAATGGTCGAATACCAGTGTCTGGGAACCCAAATTGGCCATTCTTTCCAGATTGTAAAATAATGGTTTTTTTTAAAAACAAAGTGTGACCTTTGGAAGTTTCGGGCCGAAGATTTATGGATGGTTCCAGGTGTTTTTTTTGGCCTGCTTTGTGTTTCCATGGTTGATGAGCATTGCCTGGCCCTCGATTCAACTATTATGCTTCAAAATTGTCAAAATAAGGATTTTTAAGAAAAGTGGACACCCTTGTCTGTTCAGATGGGTTCTGGATGGTTCCAAGTTTTCTCGTTCTATGTTTACAATGGTTTTGAACATTGCCTGAACACAAATCGGCCATTTTTGTATAAAATGGACAAATAACGATTTTTAACAAACTTGGACACTTCATGAGGTGTCTTGGGCAAGTTTTTTGGTGGTTCCCCGGTTTTTTGGCCTGCTTTGTATTCCAATGGTTGATGAGGATTGCCTGGCCTTCGATTCACCTAATTTTCTCAATGGTCAAAATAATTAAAAGTGGCACTTTGAAATGTTCCAGATGGTTTCTGATGGTTTCCAAGTTTTCTCGGTTCCTTTGTGTACAATGGTTGGTTAAACATTGCCTGGAAACAACACATGTCCATTTTTGTATAAAATGGACAATATTGATTTTAACAAGTTGACACTCTCGGGAGGTTTCTTGGAAGTGTTTTTGATGGTTCCCGGTTGTTTTTAGGCCTGCTTTGTGTTTCAATGGTTGATGAGCATCGCCTGGACCCCAAATTGGGCATTTCTGTCCAAAATTGTCAAAATAAGAGTGTTCAAATCAGATTTTTTAACAAAAGTGGACACTTTTGACATTCACGGAAGTTTTTGGATTGTTCCCGGGGTGTTTTGGCCTGCTTTTGTGTTCAATGGTTGATGACCATAAAGGTTAGTATTTTACTACTAATAAGCCCAGGTTTCTGTAAAAAAAAAACCCAAATTATACACCAGATAGCCTAATTCCTATATCTCTTTGAGGTTAACGCCCGGAAAGTTTTCAAATCCCCAATGACCCTATACATGTAGCGGGCTCGCGCGTAAGTTTGAATGGTCGTCGATTCCCCAGAAGCGGCCATTTTAAGCCGGGCAAAACATTGGGAGCCATCGTACTGAGTCAATTCGAAATCAGTAACAAATTGTACTACCGCTGTAAATATTTCTTGTATTTGAAAGAAAAATCTTAATATATTATTGAACAATTAGCCACAGTCATGTGCCCTTGGGCCCCCTGCCCTGGTCCCCTGTCCCCTGCCCCCTGATTCCCCCTGACCCCACCACCCACCTGGGTCCTACTGGGGCCCCATGCCTACTTCGTCCCTTCCCCGGTCCCCCTGACCCTCCTGAGTCTCCCCGAGCTCTCTGGGCCCCTGGGCCCATGGCCTCCTGCCCCTTGGGCCCCTCTCCCCCCCACTCACCATTCCCTCCCCTCCCTTTCCCTCCCTTCCTCCCTATCCCAGTCCCCACTCATTCAGAAAGTGACGGGGATTTGCGGATTAGACTTTCAAAGTAGTAGGGGGAATTGGTGAGGAACTTTAACGGGGGGGAAGGGGGTCATTTTGGTCAGGAGAGGACTGCAAAACTGGGGTCAATCACTTTGGCTCTCACATTTTGTGAAAAAAGGAGGTCATTCTCCGGCAAATTCTAATCATTCAAACCAGTTGGATATTGTTATAACATTAAATAAAAAGAGGGGCTTTCTGTGAGAGAATGAAATAGAAATAAGGGGTCATTCAGTGATATTTGATTAAAAATGGGAGGCATCAACTGAAATTTAAAAAGGGGGATTTCATTGACAGCCGGTTTTTAAAAAGAGGTTAAAGTGCCGCACATCCCCGTCGGGTCAAGCCCGCTATTCATAAGGTTCGCTATTCATAAGGTTCGCTATTCATAATAAAAAATAAGGTCGCTATTCATAATATTAAATGAGGTTCGCTATTCATATAGAAAATAAGGTTCGCTATTCATAAAATAGAAAGGGGGTCGTTATTCATAATAAAAAATAAGGTTCGCTATTATAATAAAAACGGTCCGCTATTCATAATAGAAAATAAGGTTCGCTATTCATAATAGAAAATAAGGTTCGCTATTCATAATAAAAATACGGTTCGCTATTCATAATGTGAAATAAGGTTCGCTATTATAATAAAAAATAAGGTTCGCTATTCATAATGTGAAATAAGGTTCGCTATTATAATGTGAAATAAGGTTCGCTATCATAATAAAAAATAAGGTTCGCTATCATAATAAAAAATAAGGTTCGCTATTCATAATAGAAAATAAGGTTCGCTATTCATAATAGAAAATAAGGTTCGCTATTCATAATATTAAATGAGGTTCGCTATTCATATAGAAAATAAGGTTCGCTAGTCATAATAGAAAATAAGGTTCGCTATCATAATAAAAAATAAGGTTCGCTATTATAATAAAAAATAAGGTCGCTATTCATAATAGAAAATAAGATTCGCTATTCATAATAAAAATAGGTTCGCTATTCATAAAAAAAATAAGGTTCGCTATTCATAATATTAAATGAGGTTCGCTATTCATAATAGAAAATAAGGTTCGCTATTATAATAAAAAATAAGGTCGCTATTCATAATAAAAAATAAGGTTCGATATTCATAATAGAAAATAAGGTTCGCTATTTATAAGGTTCGCTTTTCATAAGGTTCGCTATTCATTAATAAAAAATAAGGTTCGCATTCATAATAAAAATAGGTTCGCTATTCATAATAGAAAATAAGGTCGCTATTCATAATAGAAAATAAGGTTCGCTATTCATAATAAAAAATAAGGTTCGCTATTCATAATAGAAAATAAGGTCGCTATTCATAATAAAAAATAAGGTTCGGGTTGTAATTAATAATAGAAAATAAGGTTCGCTATCATAATAAAAAATAAGGTTCGCTAGTATAATAAAAAATAAGGTTCGCTATCATAATAGAAAATAAGGTTCGCTATTCATATAGAAAATAAGGTTCGCTATTCATAATAAAAAATAAGGTTCGCTATTCATAATAAAAAATAAGGTTCGCTATCATAATAAAAAATAAGGTTCGCTATTCATTATTGGAAAATAAGTTCGCTATTCATAAAAAAATAAGATTTGCTATTCATAATAGAAAATAAGGTCGCTATTCATAATAGAAATTAAGGTTCGATATTCATAATAGAAAATAAGGTCGCTATTCATAATAAAAAATAAGGTTCGCTATTTATAATAGAAAATAAGGTTCGCGATTCATAATAAAAAATAAGGTTTCGCCCTATTATATTGAAAATAAGGTTCGCCTATCATAATATTAAATAAGGTTCGCTATCATAATAAAAAACAAGGTTCGCTATTCTAATTGAAAAATAGGTACGCTATTCATAATAGAAAATAAGGTTCGCTATTCATAATAGAAAATAAGGTCGCCATTCTATTAGAAAATAAGGAATCGCTAATACAAAAAAGGTCGCTATTCATGACAAGTAAGGTACGCTCGTCAAATAAGAAAAAGGGTGTGTATCATTCATCAGAATCGACCAATTGAAGACGGAAATTCTAAATGTAATTAAAGGCTGACTCAGAGATTTCCTGAGGAGGGAGCCCTCAATTTCCAAAAAAAATATGTTTTTTTTTTGCATGTACATTTACTTGAATCAGATTTTTTAAAAAAAAATGTGAAATTGCTAAGCTTAAATCGAATTCCTTCATAAAAAAATCACAACTTAAAAAATTCCATATGGAAAATATATTATTTTTGTTATACACAGTATCCTATGGGACGTAATATACACAGAATGTTTACTGCATCAAAACGAAAAATCCGAGTCATCTCAAATTTCGGAAGTGTGCATTTTAGGTACTATCCTTTGTTATAGTTGTCTTATTTTTCATTAGTACACAAAAAAATACGATTTCGAAATCTCTGAGTCAGACTTGAAGTCCACATTTAAATTTTTCAATGCATTAATAATTAAAACATGACAATGGAATTGTTGAAAAAGTATAAGTTGTACTTTGATGCAGTATCAATTGAATAATTTGCTGCTTGATTAGAAATCACCTACATCTCAAGCCAGCAAACTCTCCGCCGCAATTCGACAGTTAGCCCTCACCATCTTGAATCATATAGCAGATTGCATTAGTTTGCTTGACATTTTGATATCGATACATATACTCCATGGATCAAATGAGAGAAAGGATGCTTGCATGGGGACTTTGATACACATAATCGGCGAAATTACTGATTTCTGCAAAGATTATTATAAATATTATACCTTTCAATACTTGGGCTATGTACAAGTACAATGTTGCACATTTGTTGAAAAATAAAATGCATCCCAATTTCTTTCCCTAAATATCAGGTCTTCAGTCTTCAGTGAATACACTCCACAAAAAAACCAATTGCTGTCCTTGGAGGAAACGTTGTGTGCATACATGCCTCAAAAAGGAGAAAAAAATGTTGCAACAGGAAATATTGAGGAAAAGAAAAATGAAGCGATAAGAGGAAAGAGGAAAAAGTAGAGAAAAATAAAAAAAAAAAAACAAAGAAAAGAGGAAGAGAAAAAGAAAGGTGAATGATACAAATCCAAAACATAAGAATGAAAACTATCAAAAAATTACAGAAATTCGAAAGATGTGGACCCTATAAAGTTGGTCTATTGCTACTACTGCATGAACGGAAAATTTCAGAACTTAGGAGTTTAAGAAAAACTGAGGACCAAAAAACATGAGGAAAAATATTGAAGACAATTCCCCTGAATAGTGTTAAGTTGATTATATGAGGAAAAAATGACAATGTTAGTTTGCCAAAAAGTGACATAAGATGTTAGAAACGAATTAGCAGTTCCTATGAAAGGCACGAATGTAATAATCTCGAATTCATATAGAAGACTTTCACTCTCTAACTAACATAATGAGAAAAACTAAAATTGGCAAACATATTAGAAGATTTCTCTGAATCCAAATATTCTCCCAAAAACCTTTCCAAGGTGTACACTTAAACGGGCACTTCCGGACTGCCATACCCTACAGATGGCAACATCTGAGGAACTATCTAAGGTGGAAATTTCATATGGAAGTTATTAGTGGAGGGGCCTAGGTTCTCCAGAGAGTGATTGTATGAAGTTCATGTTAATTGTCCAAAGTATACCGACCTTTGTACCAAAATGTGGCAAATTTCACAAGGAATATTGTTCATGATATTTATTTTATTACTTGAGCTTTTGTTTTCTTGTTATATGCAAATAAGCTAATTAGAGACAATAATGTGAATAAATTTGCTGTTATTCAGACCCCAGTCCTGTCTAAAGCAAGAGTTCGGACTCATATTTTTGCACAATGTATAGTGAAACCTACACAACCCCTAATACTTTGCTATTTAATGCCCATGGTAAGTAAGTAAACCAAGTTGTTTTATGAAAATGTACAAGAGATAATGATTGATGTAGTCTATGCCAAATCTATGGAATGAATTTTTGTTATAACCGTGAAACAACCACATTTGGACTACAGAAAAAAAGTTAGTATACTAGTTATCTGTTCAGTCTCAGTCACATGTGTGATGTTTTAATTATTCTTTCCATCCAGAGCCCTGGTCATTGCCAAGGGAATATCATGCGCGACCAAAGAAACGTGTAAAAGGGGTATTTTTCAAGATTGTGCACTAGATAAGTAACGTGAAGAGATAGCAAAAACACTGAAATCTGGAAAAAAAAAGGGTGTACTTTTCACACTTGAACTTACATTAGGGTACGATTTTTGAGTTTGTATCGTATTTAGCTCATTTTGTGTAAATATCCTAGAGCATATCCTGCATACTCATATTATGACACATTTCGACTCTCATTCAATTCTTACTAGTAAGCAACATGGTTTCAGAAATCACCATCTTTGGAATCGACAGTTTAATTATTCATCTCATGACCTCGCAACTTCATGAAATAACAGATCCCAAAACGACATGATAATTATGGACTTCACCAAGCATTTGACCCGTCCCACAAATAGGCTTTTACTCAACTTAGACCATATGGAAATCGTAACAAACACTCAATTGGATAGAAAGCTGTCCTAAAGCACCGGAAACAAGAGGGTCGTTGTCGGGGGAGAACACTCGACTTGGACAGAAGTAGGTTCTGGCGTTCCCCGGGGTACGGTGCTAGTTCTTCACTATTCCTAGTGTACATTAAGGAGTACCTAATGATATAAGTTATGAAGTCCGGCTGTCGCTGACGATTTGAGTGGTTTACTCGTCCAAATAAAATCATTTGACCATGATCAACTCCAACATGATCTTGACACTGAGAAGATGTGGCAGAATAAGTGGAACTGCATTTTTGTCTTGATATGAGAACAGAAGACTCGTAACCCAAAGGTGTTTAATTACAAACTAGGGACTCAAACACTGGAAGATACTTAAATGCCACACGTACTTAGGAGTTGACATAATCCACAAACTTCACATGGAGTAGCCACATAAATCGTATAACATCAAACAGCTCGGATTCATAAAAAGGAATCTGTACTCGTGTCCCAACAAAATGTTACATGTCACTAGTCCGCCCTCATTTGGCTATACGATCTAGCGTAGGACCCCATTAACCAAAAGATCGGATACACAAAGCTGAAATGGGGCAAAGACCGCTCGGCAGTTTGTTATGAATGACTACAAGAAAAACAGTGTGTCCAGGATATTTTAACTGTACTGGAGTGGGACTCTTGAAAATCGTAGATCGCCAGCACAGTGACCACTTGTATAAAGCCAGAAAGGGAATCCTGCCCCTACCGGTCGATGACATCCTTCAGCCACCTCGCCGTCCGTCAAGGCACCCTCATCTGAATTCTTATCAACTCATATCTGCAAATAAGGATGCTTCAAATATCCTATTGGCCAAAAACTGTTGCGATTGGTAAACTACCATTCAACTTAACAACTATACAGGATCCTAACAGCTTCAAGACTCAAGTGACTTAACCACCTGAAACAGCAAGCTAGGCAAATTCTACATGCGCAATCCTTCCTGCATGTTTGGCTACACTGTAGCGTTAGGCAGATTCACAGAACACAGAAACAAATGAGCTATTCCGTATGTGTGTGGTGTGTCTGGGGAGGAGGGGGGAGTGCGATGGCGACACCCTAATGCTGATTTCAGGATATTGTCCACCTCTATAATTCCAGTGCCCCCGTTCACTAGCCAAAACTCAAAAAGATAGTGTATAATTTGAATTAGGTTCTGTAAACAAAGTAGATATCACTTGGGCTATTTGTTATACTGCACAGAGTTCAAAATTGGGTTCCCGTCTTGGTCTTTTGCATCAAAAAGACTTCTTGTTTTTAAAAATGGCATCTTCCAGCTAAAATGCAAACAGTGCACAAACAAATCTGGACCAGAATATGAACATCAGCAATATAGAGCGCTATAGCACTAAAATCACTAAAAACCAACGGTTTACCCACTTCCAAATTTGGGACAAATCCTCCATCAGTGGATTTCATCGCGGGCATCCAACGCCGTAACAGGCAAAAGCTTCAGCCACAACACAACTCTTAAGTCTAGCGAATACTTTCAGGTAAATACTAAGGAGCGGTCCGCTCTGACTTAGTTCATTTTTTGAATGGCTATGTGACATTTCACCCAAGTTCGCTTAGTAGATCTAGAGTGATTTTCGCTGACCAATGAAGTGGTGCGCTAATGGAAAAATCTCGCCGCCGTGCCCGGCTAGTGACTTTTCACCAAGAGTTGGGTTAATAATCTAGAACGATTTACCCTGACCAAGGAAGCACGGTCGCTCTGGACATTAGTTCATTTTTGAAAGCTCTACAAGCCGTGGCCCGGCTAGGTGACTTTTCACGAAAAGATATAGGGCGACTTTCAGCTGAAGAAGGAAGCAGTCCGCTCTGGATAAGTTCATTTTGAAAATTCAACATGCGGTGGCCCGTTACGTGACTTTTCATCCAAAGATCATAGGGCGACTCGCGTGAACAAGGAGGCGTTCCGCTCTGGACGTAGTTTTTTTCTGAACTATGGACTTATTTTGAAATGGCTAAGTGACATTTCAACCAACGTTCGCTTAGTATAGATAGGGGGATTTTCAGCTGATCAATGAAGTGGTCCGCTAATGAAAATCTCCCTGCCGTGGACCGGTACGTGACTTTTCACCAAGAGTTGGGTTAATAATCGAGAACGATTACCCCCGACCAAGGAAGCGGACGCTCTGCGACTTAATTTTCTGAACTCTGACTTAGTTCATTTTTGAGAAAGTCAACCTGCGGTGGCCCGCTACGTGACTTTTCATCAAAAGATCTAGGGCGACTCGAGCGGAACAAGGAGGCGTTCCGCTCTGGAATTTTTTTTTCTGAACTCTGGACTTAGTTCATTTGTTGGAATGTTGAGAGGCACTACCCTTCCTATCGTAACGTCTGGTCGCGGCCAGTTTATTCCTTAGAGCAACTTTCATAAGCGATGTCCAGTACTTAAACATCAACTGACTGTGTGCGGAGTTTGCAGTCAGAAACGGGAATATACGTACTCTCAAAAACATTAGATATGAACCCTTGCACACCTTATCTTACAAGGTTTCAGGAAACCGAACAGTGCCCAACATTTTCTTGCGGCCCACGGGGTAGTATCCGGCCCACTAAAAATAGGTGATTTTCCCGTTGTGGCCGGCTAAAGTTGCTGCAGTGGACCGGCCACTTGAAAAAGGTGACTTAGTGATTCCTAGTTTACGAGCAGATTACCGGCAGGTTTTGGTCAAAACTACGTGTTGAAAGCCGTGGCCCGGCCACGTTACGTGGCAGGGCCACGGCAAGTTGAATTTTCAAAATGAACTAAAGTCCAGAGCGGAACGCTTCCTGGTTCAGCGGGAAGTGCCGTGGTCCTTCTTTTGAAAAGGTTCGCTGCCGTGAGCCGGCTAAGGTTTGGCACTCGTGCGGTATTCGTCACACTTCGGTCAGCCCGGGAATCACCCTGAGCTACTAAAAAATGTTGGCCAACTGCCGGTTTTCCGCAAAACCAACTTAAAATAGGGTTTTGAAGGGAAAAAACATTCAATATGAAAGAGGGCCGGGCCTGCCGGTTTCTGATCGCAGACCCACACCGTCGGAGTGGTTCAGGTATGAAGCGGAGAAATGAAGGTGCCAAGTGGGCGCCCAACTGCCGGGGACCAGAACGCTATACTATAGGGGAGTATGTCCGGGATGGCCCGGTGCGTGGTTTTGGTCTGAGCGGTAGAGTGTTTGCCCACATTTTTGAGCCGGCAGACGGGGCGTTTTCCCACGAGTAGTGGATTTTACCGAGAGCGGCTCTCAGCTGGAAATGTACCGGGTGCGTATGCGAAATATGGATGTTGATCTAGGGACGCTTCGGTAGCGTAAATTGAGTGTGTACAAAAATGCTAGATGCGCAGAGGCCCAAAAGCCGGCCTGCAGCGGATGGGGGCGTGGTTCGGGACCAGACCGTATACTCTACAGGTCGGGCCCTGAAGTGGGTTTGGAAAAATTGACAAGTCGGAGCGGACCAGTTACACGCCTGTAGCCGCCATTTCCGGCTAAAGACTCAAGGAAGGCCTGACGCTCTGGACTTGTTTTTGCACCCTTAACTATGGCTCGTGGATCTAGGGCAAATTTCCCGATAAAGACGAGGCAGTGGTCGGATCTGGACTTAGTCGTTTTTTCAAAAGTGGACTTAGTCAATTTTTCGGAAGAGGACTTTTTCCATTTTTCCAAATGTAGTATTTGTCAAATCTTAAAAATTGAATTTAGTTGAAAAGGCGGCCGCATTTGAATTTCACCGGAAGTAGTCACTTTGGGGAGATTTTGGAGTGAAAAGGTCCGTTTCCATCATGTGATCGGTACTTCCGGTACTTTGATTCCAAGGTATAAGATTATAAAAATGCATCAGTTTCAGGTAAGTATCAGACGGCTCAGTGGATAGGACGCTGGACCGAAGACCAGACGCTACACAAAACCCGTAGATCCGATTCCAGGTTCGAGTCCTCATCAAGGTAAGTAAAAATGTGTTCTTTTCTTTTTCGCCTACATTTTCTTCACGGGATACCGTCACGTGATACGCGGTACATGATGATCGTGGACGGAAACTGCTGGGAGAAAAGGAGCGAACGCCAGCGATCTGTATCAGTATAGCAATGGACCAACTAAAGGAAAATTATCTGAGATAGTGTTGGGAGGGGGGGGTAGATGAAACGACCACACTGAAGAAGAGATGGCGCGAGAGAGTTATGAGGAGAAGGGGAGAGAGAAGAGGAAACAAGCTCCGAGAGGAGCTGGGAGCGGGCCCCCCCCACCCTGGAGGAGAGAGAATTTTGGGATTTAGAGTTCTGGAGGAAACGCAAGAAGTGAGAAGACAAGGCGAAGCAGAAGAAGACAATGCCAGCCCACACACTGGATTGCTGCGGCGGAAGCGGTAAAGCTTTTTAAATAACTTTTGTAAATTTTTTTTTTAAAAAACTAATTTATTTTTTAAAAAAAAAAAAAAAAAATGCAGGACCCGGCGCATCAACTTCAGAGGAGCCGGCGATCTTTCCCCCACCTGTTTTGCCTAAGCCAAAGAGGCCAAAGGAGAAGGGGAAAGGTACCGGTCAAATCATCATCGGGCAAGGCTATCTTGCCCACAAGGGAGCAACCTCGCGTTGTCATCCCCAGGATAGGTCTTGCCTGATGGCATGCCATGGCACTGCTACACAACTTCAACATCAACGGTAGCCATCCAGTCCATCGGGCAAGGTATCCTGCCCAGAAGGGATCAACATCGCGTTGTCATCCCAGGAGAGTTTTGCGATGGCATGACATGACAATGCCTACACGAGAGTTGCGACGATTCTGCCCAACCCTTAGGCACCGGCAATCACTCAGTGCTGCTCCCGCCTACATCTATCGTTGGAACCTGGCCAATAAATCCACACATGGGAGGCCTTCATCCGGACCGGTATTTGGGATTCCTGTACCCGGCAAGGAAATGAAGGGGCTGGACCCTATCCATCCAGGATATAATAGGTTTCTCTGGGCCGTGGTGCGTTGGTTAACCAACAGTTCCAAATACAACTACGTCTACATACAAGACTTGCAGCCTGCAGATAATGCTACACACAAGTGAAGCCGAATACTACAGCAAAACCAAATAAATCTGATCAGAAAACGTCTGGGATAAACAGATGTTGACCTTATTCCAAAAGAAAGAAAACATCCCTTGCCCACCAAAATTCCAATACAATTACATTGTCAGAACAAATTAAAAACACAAATTCCCTCTAAATTAGCAAAAAGGGTTAATTAAACAGACCAAGGCCAATAAAAGTAAATTGTTAAAAAAACAACTAATACGTTAAAACTGCACGCGCATTAACAGGCGTGCGGCCGACCCTTAGTTACTGTCAAGTGAAGGGGTCAGTTTCCGGGGTTGAGGTCAGGGTTGCGACCGCCACGTAAAAGTCAGGTGTTGGGAACGGTTCATGCAGTAGGCCCAACATTACGGGAAAACTGCACGCGCTTAACGGCGTGCCGGCAGACCCGTAGTTTACCGCCAATGGAAGGGTCCGTTGCCCGGGTTAAGGTCATGGGTTGCGACCGGTAAAGGTCAGGTGTTGGGAACGGTTCATGCAGTAGGCCCAAACATTACGGTAAAACTGCACGCGGCCTTAACAGGCGTGCGGCCGACCCCTTAGTTACCGCCAATTGAGGGGTCAGTTGGCCGGGTAAGTCAGGGGTTGCGAATCCGCGTAAAGGTCAGGGGCTCGAACAATAGAAAAGGTGTAAATCCTTTGTCCGGCTAGGTAGAAAGTTTCGCTGCCGTGGTACCCGGCTTGGATTCCAAGGTAAACATTGAAAAAATGCGATAATTTTTCAGGTAAGTATCAGGATAGTGCAGTAGGATAAGGCGCCGGACCCAAGACCGCTAGGATTCAGGTTCGAATCCCATCAAGGTAAGTCACTTTTTGTCTTTTTACTTTTCGCATACCTCTCTCACGGGAAACGCAGGTGATACCACCATGACGACGTGGCACGTGAGATTCGTGGCGGGAAACTGCTAGGGTATAAAAGGAGCGATCGCCAGAGATCTGTATCAGTCTATCAATGGACAACATGATTCAACTTCGAAAGTTCGGAGTCCTCCACGAGGAACAGCTGCCTCGGTGTGGACAGAAAGAGAGGGATGAAAAAGCCTAAGAATAAGCCTAAGAAGCGCGGGTGGATATCGGGGAGCGTAGCGGGAGCAAAGAAGCCGACCGCACCGGAAATATGCCCGACCGGAGGCGGTAGGGCAGCAAAGCGAGCAGCAGACCGGAGCATCATTATCAGCGGAGCCGGCGCTCTTCCCCCGACCTGCTGTGCCAAAACCCAAGCCAAAGAAAGGGCGAAAGGAGGCCGGGGAAAGGGCCAGGTTGCATCAATTATCGGGCAAGGCTATTTTGCCAAGATCGGAGCAACTCCGTGTTGTAATCCCCAGGATAGATGCGCCCGATGACATGGTGCACCCCGTTGATGAAGTGCGCGTGACGCGGACCCAACGCTGGTACCGAATTTAGCCACTGACATTGATGAGCCGGTTAGGATCAGAAGGATTTTTATTTGATGATCCCGCGCAAGCCAGCCACCGCGACAGAAGGGTGACGAGTACATAGACTGGGCAGAAAATGACCCGAAGCGAGAACCGATTGGACCTGCTGGACCCTTTAGGACGATCTCGGATGGAGCCACATTTACCCCGGTGCGACGACACCTGTTTCGCGGTACACTGCCGAGTGGACCGAACTTTGACGCTGACCAACAGACGAGTCCCCTGGACTATTTTGGGGAGTTTTCTCTATTAATCTCTCCAGGAGATCGCCGAGCGGACAAACATCCGGTTGAGAGAAAAGAGGGTGAGAAGATGAATCGGCGCCGAAATCGCGCGTGGTTGGTATTCCATATGGTGAGGGTTATTAAGGCGCTGGCGAACGCCAAGGATTATTGGTCACCCCATCCGTGTTTACGAAACCCGATGATTGCAATGCGATGGGAAACACGCGTCCTGTCTGTAGCATCTATTGTGCCGAAAACCCGAAACCGGACCCAAAGAGAGGGATTGACGAAAACCAGGAAGAAAAAGAGCATAGTTCAATTACATCCGAAAGTCCATTCAGAGAGTCCAGTGCCTGGGACACTGTTTAGCGGAATTGCCAGGAGAAATATAACTGAAATCCGCAATATCACTCGATGAAGGCATGGTGCCGTACAGGGGCATATATAAGTGTTGACTGCATCAAAAACGAAAAATCCGACTTAACTCAAATTTTGGTCCTGGTTCCTGTGTGGTACAACGCAACAATACGAGTGTATTGATTTTACACAAAGACTGTTTTCGAGAATGAGCGAGAAAGTCTACGTGTAATCATGGTAATATTGAATGTGGTCCGTGTGTTCGTGTCATGTACAAAGCCATTGAAAAATCCAAAACCGCAAACTTTTGGTTTGGGTTGACGTCTTCCAGGCGTTCTATCTCCGCCATTTCTACACGCTTTTTTACAAGCATGGTATTAAATGAAAGAGCAAGACCCGACGATAAAATGTTATTGCGAAATCATTCAAATGTAAGGACTTTGCACAATTCTGATCGAAAAACATGTCACATACTTTTTGTGGCGCCAGGTGTATGTCATATTTTGCGCCCAATTCTTGTACAAGGTTGGATGGCCAAATAAACGTTTAGAGTTGTGATATGTGTGTATTGGGTAGTAATGCATTATTTCACCTATTTTGTGATAAGGACTAATATTTTTGTCAAAGGTAAGTTAAAAACAACAACATTGAATTAAATAATTGCTGATCACACTGCTTGTTTGAAATGTCACATTTCTTATGACAAAAACAGTAAATTATCAACGCGGCGCACACTTTTGAACAGTTAATTTTGAGTATTTAGACACTAAATACATCTTGTGTAAATTTGATGAGATTCCATTGCGGCCAATTGTTCATAAAAATCTAGTTTTACACGTTTCTCTAGGGGAAATAGGCATATAGAGGGCCGCTATATAACATACAGATTATGACCGCTATAATATACAGATTATGACCTTTATAGGCCTATTTGGTAAGATTCCCGCAATGGATTGTTCTGATTTCTGCGGAGGTAATAGCTCTTGCATGTCCCTAAATATCAGTTGTCAAAATTGTGTCGCCATTGCTTAAAATTGCTCTAAAAATAAAAGAAACAATTTTCATGGGGTCAAACAACTGTGATCGATCATCAGACTCAAGTGAACGTTTTACTTGTGGCTATTCAAATGAAACCTTCTACCTCTCACGGTGAATGGGCAGACCTAAAACTTTTAATGAGGTCTCACCCATTTTGAAATCTATTATAAATACACTGTACACTATTGTTTTTTGGGTTAAGGACTTTGAGTCGCAAATATACCGTCTTCCATTACAGAACGCATGTAAATAGGCTAAATAGCTGTCATAAACCGGAAGATATTGGGAGAAAAATGTTGACACAGCAAGTCCGGTGTGAAAGTAATCATTGTCCGGCAGGTATCATAGTCCGGGCTCCATAGACGACAACGGAATAAAGCGTGAAACTAATGTTGCGTGAAGAGTCAACTGAATCGATTGCCCTATTGTTCACCATTGTTCCCGGACTTTGAGCCCGGAGGACTATATCTCCTGCCACACCGGTGTGAAATTGTTGCTTTCAAGATAATAGCAATCCGTCTGGAAAATCCTAGACGTAATAACGTCGTACTTCATACGCAACAACATGCTAAAATTAATACACGATTCCATTGGCTTGGGTAGTTGTAACCTAAACTGTGATTGGTTTGTGAAATTATCGTGTCATTTGATAATTCCATTTGACATTAGCAGCAATGCCCTTCTCATGTGTCCCAACACTTGCGTATGTCCCCGGTGTCCGGGGCGTATGTTTGGGTAATATCGGGCATGTACTCGAGCCTTGTATACAGTTTCATAAGTGTTGCACAGTGTAATTATCGACGGACATACCACAACAGAGTGACCTAAAGTCAAACACTGGATTGTTGCATCATGCAATACACAATCCGACGGGGGAAGCCTCGAAAGGACCCCCTCTACATAAACGTACGTCGCCGCCATTACTGTGGGCATACTGGCCACCAAACGCACAGTACACACACGTCGCATATTTCCTTTTACGAGCTTAAAAACGAACGAATAAGAATTTACAACAACTACCTTTTCTTTTTCGCAATTTTACATTTTCCACCGTTATTTATATTGATTTAAGGAAGGATGCTGTCAGGGACTGCCTAAACTGGAATTCCAGGGCACATGTCTTCGGTTTTGTAGAAATTGAAGGTTATCTTGCCCACTTTTCGTGACTGAGAAATGAACGCTTATGGTTAGAATACGTGTTAACAATTGGTAATAACCGCCCGCGTGAGCAAATCATTTTCTCGTAAAATTCAACATCCAGACAAAAATAAAGTAACAACAGAATGTTGATATATTCCGTGTACGTGAAAATTGAATAGTTCCCAAAGAACCGAACTCGTATTTGCTGGAAAAACGTGACATCTCTTCCGATGCGGGTTGTTGAGGTTTTAGAAAGGACGCTTCCGTGCTCATGTGATTCGATTTCGGAGTCTGAACCAATTAGTATCGTTTGTGCATGGAATGCGCTACGCTTGGACTATCAGTTAACGTGAAAATGACCGGCGAGTTACAATGTGGTATTTAGACTGAAATGGATACGATGATTATTTTCAGGAGGGTAGGACCCTCCAACCTAACAATCACAGCAAATTCAAAACGGCATGAACTTCTGGGTGCTAGTCGGTTTTCAAATAATTACAGGAGGAGGGCGCTCTGACGCATATCGAACCGTTACACACAGACTCGACTAAAGACTAGGCCTGGTCCCGAATATTAAATCTAATGAACCGTTATTGGAAATTACACTATTTTGCAGCGGTGTTAATCCCCTAACCCCGACAGATTTTGAAGTCATATTTTTTTTCTTAATTTACATGATATTACTAGATCTTTTGACAAAGGTTTAAGAGATGATTTTTTATGTCACTGGACCGAGACTGCATAGTAAATGCACGTAGGCAGTTCCCCAAATTAACGTTGGAAATCACCAATGCCCAATCGAGCAGATCGTTTCTACCCCCCCCTGTATTTATTTTGGTTTTTACGACATGGAAAATGTACTGTACTTTGACATGTGGAACTAAATTTAACCATGTTTTTTAAATGGACGTTTGTGGAAAACACATCGTATTTAAAAGCCAAACTAATAAATATTAATAAAAATAAAATACTTTCATTCAACTTCATTAGAAGCTTTGCAGATTCGGTGGTTTTCCCATTTGTGAACAGATGCATATGGTACGGCTGCAGACTTCACATTCTTCATGTGTCATTGGATATTTTTAACACACGCAGTTCCGTTTCCATTTTTTGTACTTTTTATCGCTATTTGTGCAGCCATAATTTACATTTTTTTTCCTGACCGCCCAAGATGATATAACAATAGATACAGTGGAAATAGTGTTGATTTTTGCCGTCATAACTGATCAAATTATCGATTCTTTGTGGTACACTTAACAACGTAAATGCCGTGTATAACGAGAAATGCAAAAGATGCCCCCAGTCAGGGCGGATGGTGAGTGCGGCGCCCACAGGCGTAGGGGCGATAATGGTCGCCGTCGGATTCGTGTATACCGTCTTATCGCTAGGAAAAAACCTTACGTACAGGTGCCACCACTAATAAACGCTCCTGAAAACACGTAAGTACCACATCGCGCCCTCTGATTTGCAACCCGCGTGACAATATTTTTAATAGTTTTGATACCATTTCCCTATAGAACCAAACTAGACTTCAAAGATAAGCATTTTTGTACAATTCTAGGAACACAATTTTAGAAAAGGGCATATGATAACAGCGCCACCACTATTTTGACCGACGCAACGGCTCATAACCGCTTTCGACAGGGCCGGAAGTCGAGGCCTACTTTCTAAACACCACATATCGAATTTCAAAATTTTGTGATAAATCTCAGCGATGATCAAGCTATACTCTTTCACTTTTATTATATATACCACCCTCACTGGGAAACCGGTCCCAAGGACTGCAAAATATCTCACACATGTTTTGTTTTTTAGCGGAACTCCCTACCATTCCCCCCAAACGGGGAGTGATTTAGTGTTGTGCGCCCTTCCCCTTCGAACCACTTACACCCCAATAGTAAATGATTTACAGGGTGAGGCGAAAAAGTACAACCAAATGAGTAACTTCTTTTTGAATCAATCTGTACTTTTTAAAAAAAAATTTTACCCAATTTTCACCTGTTTGATGGCCTGTTTAATCCAGCTTTCACAGTAATTTTAATTTTTTAAAAAATCGATCAGCCATTCAAACTTACAGTATTTTTTGTAAAGGTGTCCATTTTCAAGCCCCGAACAAATTGCACACTGACTGTCCACATGAGACTCATGCCTAACACAGCGTTGGGGGGGTTCAAATTAGATTAACAGTTGAATTCTTGGTGCCGTAGTCAAATGCTTACGCATTGCCATTTTTTGAATGATAATGTAAATTACCTAAGATTTATGAACATTAAACAAGAATATAGTTAAAATGGAACATTTTCATGCTTTGTCTGTTTGTGAAGGCCCTTTACATCTTTGGAAGTTTTACACTACATGCAATCAAGCAAGTTTTGAATAGAATGCTGGCAATTGTTGCTCAAGTCCACAAATTGGTATCGATTTAAATATTATTTTTATACTGGTGCATTTTATCAGTCCTTATACCCAGGATGTAACCAGACTTTTTCATTTTGGGGAGGGGATCAGGCATATTGGGAACATTTAAACTTTTGGGGCATCACTAAAACACATTTTAACAAGGTGAACCAGTAACCTGTCAATTAACTATCATTTATTACTTTTCCTGATCTCTATGGGGGCCAGGAGGGGCAAGATTTTGATTGGGGATCCCACCCCTTACCCCCCTCCTCCGCATCACCCACCCCCAGACTGGTTACCTCCCTGGTGTTCCGTGACTTATTCCAAATGTTAATTAATGAGGAAGTATGCTTTTGCAAATACCAAGCTGAACGTAAAACCAAGAATCCTCTTTGGGTTATTCTTCCGGGTGTACTTGTTCAGTCTTTAACATCGGGTACTTTCTCTTCCGCACTCTAACTTTTAACGCATGAATCACTTTTAAGCCGTTAATTTTTATATTGGAGCTAACAACACAGGGACAGTAACTACCTACAAGAAAATATATGATAGCGCATAGGGTTTTCCATGAAAAATCGCTCATTTGGTTTTGTACTTTCTTTTACTCGCCCTGTATAAGACCATTGGACAATAAGAGCCGTATATAAAATTGTGGTGTGATTGAGCCCATATTTATTGGTCGGGCTATGATTGCAAAAATATTTTAACTAATTATGCATCAGAAGCCTCCGGGAGGTGCAATACCGCTGCGCGACTTGCGCGTACCGCCCAAAACTGCACAATACGCAAAAATATTGAAAATTTGGTCATGCAACTCCTATTTTTGAAGCCATTTGAAAATTATTTTTGTCAAGTCAGCTTCATCTTGCATAATAATAATAATGGGTGGCGTTTTTCGGTTGATAACAGAAAATATCGCCCTCGCAAAGAAATATCAGGCTCGTCTTCGACTGGCCCGATATTTGGTCTAGGCTCGGGCGATATTTTTTGTTAGGTTAGTGTATTGTTTGACCTTCAAAGAAAGCTGCTAATTCAATAACGGGCACTCTCTATACTGTCATTTGGCAGGTAAACTATATGTGTAATCGAAATAATACCTTTTAACAACTAGATATTCACGGGTCTCTTGCAAAGAACAATGTCGTCACATATACGGTCTTACCATTGACCCTATATGCTACATTAGGATTTGGGGAAATCGTTGTGGAATTCGTATATGCACTTTACAGACTTTGTATGCAATTCTATATCAAATCCTCCACAAGCAACAAACAAGGTTGATAATGGTTTTGGTTAGATTTCAAGCTTCATGTGTAGTTACCTTATCTGTTTTTCTGCTGCACCTCTAACAGCCAAGGGCTTGACAAATAATTCACATATCTTTACAGCCCATTACAAAAATAGAAATAAAGACTAGTTTAATGTTCAGCAATGTTTTTTTTTTTTTTTTTTTTTTTGTCCAGCGACTCAATTTCTTAAATTTCAGTAAAGGCCTATGACTGTTTGTGTGAAATGATTTATATCTGTAAAGCGCTCGCTATAATTCAGTAGAAAACGAATCCAATCAAAAATATTATCAGCCGTATGTATCGATGAGAAAGATTTCGTACGGAAATGGCAAACAAAAACCTTTAAAACACGAATTCCCTAATGCCGTCTCCAAATACTACTAAACATAACTATTAATGGCCTGTCCATTATAAATTAATATACATGTTAATCAACTTCCTTCTAAATTTTCCCCAAACAGAATTTTCTCGATGCTAAAGCATTAAATAGTTCACTAGTACACGTTCTATGTTATTTTAAAAGAGACGCATTTCATCCAGAAGTAAATTTATCACACGGTTTGGGAAAAAAAATAAAATGGAAATGCATGATTTTTTTATACTCTCGGTAAAAAAAATACATGATGCACTTGACCGCATTCACATACATACAATTGAATGTTTCCACTTTGTTCTTTTCAAGAAACAATGGAATTAGCGTTTTTAGCATACCAAATATGCCTTTGTCGAAAATTTATTAATTTCAGGCTCCTCATGGGCTAAATGGCGATACCTCAACAGATTGAGAACCAGAACTGGCCGATTTAAGGTTTCCTTGCAGAAGTGAACCTACCCGGAAGCAGATCAGGACACTGCCTGCGGTTGTGGAACAGCACCACAGACAATGGAACATCTCTTAGTCTGCCCACTGTTGGAGCAGCAATGCACAGACAAGGACTTTGCAGAATTCAGTGAAGCAGCCAGACATTGTATCTATCTCTGGCTGGATCATTTTTGAGAACCACTGTGTTTGGACACGATAAGAACAACTGGCAAATTTATCCCTAAATTATTTCAAACTACGACGATTTCTGCTCCCCACAGTATACGTTGAAAACAAGAAATATCACCGTTCCGATTTTAGTGGCCGTGAGTATGTTTGACCCAAATGATATGGAACACGTTAACCAATTTAACACTTCAAACTAACCACCCATTGCTTCGTCTGTCATAACTAGTTCTTTTCCATTAACAACATTCTCAGACTAAGTTGAGCGGAAAATACGAAATGTGAGCAATGCAATTAGAGGAAGCAAATCGATTGGTTTTTAAATACGATATGCTGTTGCAATGCATATTGCATCAATATCTCTGTTACAAAAAAACTATGGTATTTTTAATCAAAGTCCATTTTTTGCACTGTTGTATTGGTTGTAGTAAAGACCTCTTTAAGTGGCTAAGCTTAACACCCCGTATTTGTCAAGAAAGGACGATTTTTATGCATTTGTTTACTAATAAAAGTCGGGATCCGACAAAAACAGACCTAAATGGCATCTTCAATACAGCTTTAAATGCTTTAGTGTCTGGTTTTCACAAAGACGAGTAATATAAGGTGTTGATATTACCTAACACTAGCAATTTAGCCACAGAATGGGCACATTTATTTTGGAAAAAAATGCCTGATAGTGGCTTTAAGCGCACAGTGAAAACTCGTTTAAATTGCAATATGAAATAGCACGTACTGTAGATTTAAATAATTTACGAAATGTCTAGTAATTGTCATGTATTTCTTAGTGTTCTAAATATGCTTCTCATGTTAATTCATGACAATGTAGATACGACTTTGTTGCACTCGCACCTCGAAATTTAGAAAACAAACTGACCCTTTGCAATAGACGGCCGTGTTGGAGGTCAAGACATTCACATTCTACTACTGAACTACATTAACCTGCTAAATCCTGTGCAATTATTTAAGACGTTTTTGGCATTTGCAGGTTTCGCCTCTGCAGACGCGTGTATTGCAAACGGTCTACTTACCTGGCTTCTAATTAGACATTAAATGTTCGACCGCTGTCATGATAAATAACTCAAAACCAGTATGTTAGATCAAGGTACAAATTATACTTGAGACGTAATGAGGTAAATGAATGATTCGGGATGCTCTTAGGCTTGAAAGCAAATACATATTACAGAGATTTATGCGAGCACTTCATAGTTTCAGAAGAAACTATGAAGTGTTCGCAGAGTTTGAAGGGACTTTAGATGTCGTGCAGACAGAAGAGGGGTGGAAAAACATTTCAATTGTTTTCAATAGATTGTAAAGTAGTTATTAAAAAAAAGTGTGATGAAAAGAGGAGATTGGCTGCTCAAAACTGTGTTCGAAGTCGAATATTACGTTAATGGATAGGTCCACATCAAAATTGACCTGGTCGATTTATTCGCTTGCGTAACTTCTTTGGACTGATTTCTTCACTTAAGTTGTGTTAAAAGTAAAAAGCACTAGTTTTAAATGATAATAAAATGCACAACTGCTTGATCAGGAGTAAAAGACGCTACTCCTTTGTCTCAAAAGGCCACTTAGTGCCTTTGAAAAACACGTTCGTTATATAATAAGGTCTTTATACACTGTACTTATAGTTAGAAGGTTGATTTGAAGGGGGTGTTAATTAAGCTCATATTTCCTTCGATTGTCACGGGCATGCCCATGCAGAAGCTTTTACAACACAGGGAGTGGAGTTAGTAGCAGGCGGGGGTTGAATGGATAATAAATTATATATAATGCCCCAAATATGCTTATTGCCGAAATTTTGACAAACAAATCAGGCACTCAAAACCCCTCACTGGAACTGTCAATTAAATTAATCTTTGTGAAAGTAAACTTGAGTTTGTCGCACACTATTAGAACACTTCACTGTTTAAAATGTTGCTGTTTAAAAGAGGGTTCTTTAAAGTGCTGCTGTGTAAGCTTTTTGTTCAGATTGTTTTTTATAACATGTTGTCTTAAACAAAGTTGTAGAAGTATAAGTTATAAGTAATATTGTTTTTAAAATGCTCACTAGTGTACATGATTCGTTTGACAATAATTGTAGTAATCATCCTTTGCAAATCTGCCAAACGTGCTCAAACACGACTGAAGTGATGAGCATTGACTCCAAAATCTAAAAAAATGTCATTTCCACGTCTTTTGTCACGTCATTTGTAATCATTGGTTACACCCATGCAATGTAACGAGACTTCTGAATTCTGACTAACAATTCGGCCCCTTTCTCAGGACTGGATAGCTTAGATGGTAGAGCATCGGGCTCGCAGTTCAGAGGTCGTATGTTTGATTCTCCCTTCAACCACCTTTTCATTGCTATCTCAATTAAAGTTTTAGTTAGGCACAGTCCTTAATTCATCCAAAAAAAGATGAATGCGATACAGAAATATCGAGTGTGAACTCATGCACTCGTGATATGGATGCCTCAAATAAAGGCCATGTCTGGCTCATAAATGATCAAATCAAATAGTAATGAAATTATGAATGAATAAAAAGTCGTCTGGCTTGCAAGGATTACAAATGGGGATTTTAAACATGCTCTTAATAATTCAATGTCTATTTAATCATTGAAAATGGAATATTTCCAAAAGCTTTGACGGGAAAAAATCATGTTTCCATTCATATCTGTAAATGCACCCAGAAATTATACCCTTATTTAAGTGGGTTCGGTTGAAAAAAAACGTATTTTCTCTATTTAGAACACGAGATTTCTAAATGGTTTAATCAAAATATGTAGGTTATTGAAAACCAAGCAGGTTTTCGTTGTTTACTGTTAATCCAAAGACTTCAGCGACAAAGAAGAAAGAGTTTAGAAAATTGTTGAGGAGAGGAGTTGAGGAGAAGAAAGCTGACATCGGGGTGATCTTCCATCATGACAATGCCGCAGTCCATAAGTCTATGATAGCCATGACTGCAATCTATCAGTGTGGCTTCAATCTGGTAGAACGTCCAGCCTATTCACCCGATTTGGCACCGTCTGACTACTATTCTCTTCCCAAAGATGAAAAAGGAACTACTCAACTTTTTAATTTTCTCGCGTAATTGCTTCAATAGGTCTGGCAAAACTCTCAATGTTTGATTACCTGCAAGTTAAAAAATGAACAGATATACACATGAAACTTCTGGAATTTTCATTTGAAGAATGAAACTGTAGACGGTGTAAATTTGAACTTTGTAGCATATCTCTTTCTACCTTAGGCTTAGAACTTATCAATCACCCCTCGTACATCATACTTCCCACATGTTTTGAAAGAGAGGAATTAGCAAGCAGTCTTGAAAACATACAAGTGATAACGTCATACTTGATATGCAACAACATGGTGAAATAAATAACACTGATTGGCTTGTCAGTTGCAACAAAAACTGTGATTTGTTTTGTGAAATTATAGTCTCAATGGTATTCATTTGACATTAGCAGCGCGCCCTTCTATTATGAGGCAGAGTCGGGCATAAAATTGAAAATGTCATACGTGTTGCACAATGTAATCGACAACGGGCATAACACAACAGTCGTCTTGGAGGGGAGTGATCTATGAACTAGCAGCCAGCTGTTTTGCACCTGGACCACATTATATGTGTTCAGGTGAGTGTATTGTTGGATCCTCACAGACAGCTGCTAATCGGAAAATACGGACACTCTATTTTGTTATTTTGCAGGAAATACGAAAACTGCATACGTAATCAACATTAATACTTTCAACAGCTATTTTTACAAAATATAAGCAAAATATACTTATCATTTATGCGCACATCTTTAAACTGTCTAAACATTACTTTGAGTGTAAAATACTAAGCAAGTGTAAAGCAATGAAGCATAGAGACCAATCAAAAGTGGAATTTGCAATTAGTTTCATTTCTGTACGTCACTATCCCTCAACGTGCCAATTGTACTTCATATGAAGCCTAGTTTTATTTTGCAGGAAATACGAAAACTGCCTACGTAATCCAAAATTAATGCTTTTAACAGCTAGATGAAGTTTCCGGTCTCCTGCAGATTTTACAATACTGTTTTGGTCCATGACCCTAGACGCTATGAGGGAGATGTCACATCAGGGTATTTGCGCTTTAAGGCTTGATGCAATTTTTTTTTATCAAATCCTCTACATCTGTACAAAATAAGTTTTCACGCTTTCTGTTTTTTCCTGCTGTATCTTAGCCAGAACTTGACAATAATAATTCCACACTATGTTTCAGAGCCCTCTACATTTTCCTTTTTAACTATAAATGAATCTATTTTAATGTTTCATCACGATTTCCAGGTCCAGCAAAATTATGTAGTTTAATTTTACCAACAAATGTGCAATCAACCTTGAATCGGCTGGACTTTTAAGTACATGGTCCATGACATTTGTTTGGAAATTATTAATTTGGCCTTGTCAAAGGAGGATTTATTCCAGTCCCAACTCTATCATCCTAATATGTCGATGGGAAAGATTTCGCACAGAAATGGCATGCAAAACCTTTAAACATGGATTCCAATGCCGTCCTCAATATGACTACTTCAAGCCAACTATTAAATTGCCTGTCCATTCTAAATTGATTTCATCAGTTCACCCTCTTTCTAATTTTACTCACACATAATTTTCTCGATGCTAATGTATTAAATAGTTCACTAGTACCTTCTATGGTATTTGAAAACGAACGCATTCAGCCATTATGTAACTTATCATGCGGTTGTTGTTTTAGGAAACTGTTTTTTTTGTCATATTTTGTAACGAGACCCTGGCACATTGAAAATCGTGCACCCTCAATATTTTTTCAACTTGGATTTACTGTTGTAAAGCTTTTATATCCATTAGCCCTCGTCTGAATACCTTGTTCACGGCGCTCTAACCAACATTCATTCACCGTTTCACCCGTCTGATTGTCATATATTTAAATAAGTGGAGCATATCATCCTCCTAAAAAAATGGCAAGATTCACTCTTTTAAACACCTAATAATTTGAGGTCTCCAATTTCACCTGGCCAATGTTTTATGCTTCCACTTGCGATTCCAATAAGTTCAACTCAGGCATAGCGCCTTGTACAGTTCTGTCAGACTTTTTTCTGCATTTGCAAAAAATGATATAGGATTTTGCACAGGGAAGATGAAACCAAAAGCAAATGGATCAAGGCTTTCGCTCTTACCTATCACAACCATTGTCACCTGACCACAACAGGTGTTTGTGGTTTAATGTCTAACTAATAGGAACCTGGATCCCACCAGTGTGGACAACAGACCACCAGGCAGTGTACCCATTTTTTTTTTTTATTATATAATCTTTCTCTAGACAGGTAGCCCTAAAAGGCACAATGTTCAAACTAATTGGAGGATAAATGGTTAATTATGCAAAGAGTGTGAAAAAAATAAACATGTTGTGTCAGTTCTTTGCATACAGCCTTGATCAAGAGCTATCGTCTGAAAGATTAAGGACGCAATCAGCGGCCTTATGGTGTAAACAGAAGGATTTTAATAATAAAATGACTCCGTCGACATTATTCAGCACGCGGAAATGGCGCGTAACGCAAGAAAACACACACGCCGGAGTTGATACCCCGCATGGCAAACCTGCTTGACCCTTTCTGAAACATTTGTGTTCAATATTAATGATTCCGAATTATGATAGTTTCCTTGTATATACAACATTTTTTTGATTAAAGTTATTACACACTCAAAGTTGGCCTACAAATTATCAATTGGGTTCTTTAATCCTCTTATTAATGTCCGTATCTGTGTTTTGGTATATGAATTGTTTATGTTTAATAAATATATCTCTATTCTTCCCATGGCCTAGACTTTTATTTGCGAGTAAATTGAAGAAGTTTTTTAATTTTGGGTAAATGGCCAGTTGCAGCTTTTTTAAACAACTTTGAAAGTGAAATGTATGATGTATTATATTAATGTACGTCTCTGTTTAAAAACAAGTCAGAACGGGTAGGACGCACACTTTAACGTACTTATTCAACTGAGCATTTCATGTTGTTATTTTCAAAGGACAATAGAATATAACCTTTCAGCATAATTTGATACCGATCAAATTAAATGCACCATTTTCCCCAATTGATAAACTTTCATTACATTGTCTTCTGGCAAATATGTCCAAAAGTAATTCAATTACGACAATTCGGCTAAGAACAGAAACGTGAGACAAGAATATCACCTTTCACTTTAAAAGGGGAGGACCCGATTGAAGTTTACTAAATTGTTCATCTGATAGAAGGCCTGTACCTCAAAAACCCCCCCCCCCTATCTGTTAAAGCTTCGCGCCGATATTTTCAACCCGTTTGAAGTGAGAGGTATTACACCACGAAAACCTAGCGCCGTGGAGGTTCCAAATTCTTGGGTGGACTACTTCTTGCATGGCATCTGATAAAAAGTGCTTTAAAATGTCTGAAAATGGATAGGTTAAGATTAAGCAAAGTGATGGGAATTCCTGATTAATGTTAGACCCTATTTTGTTTAGAGGGGAGTTTTCTCCAAGTTAAATGGCATTTTGCGCAGTAATTGTGAGGGTGGTCCCCTAATTCTACTCGCTCTCAAACAATTTCACATCAATTGCCAAACTACCAGGGGTTGGCTAAAGAATCCGTGATGGGCGGTTCAAAATATAAATTGCTGTGATGTTTGTCGATTCGCTACCTAAAAATTTGTTCCTGGTCACCATATGTGAAAATTTGGTCATTTGTTGATTTTAACCTGTACTGTTGCGTCCCCCACCCTGGGATTGTTGATATTTCCTCTGTGAGAGTTTAAAATGTGAAAGAAAGGTGCTTAAAGTTGGAGTTTGTCCTAGACTACTGGTGTGACGGGAGTTAGTGGTGTGGAACCTTAAAGAGGCAAGCAATGAGTTCAAACACATTCATCTTAGAGGTAACTTTGAGTGGATTTCACTGCGAGCATTTTAATATCCTTATAAAGCCTAGTCCCAGCCCCATGTGACCCATGGACCCGACCCTAAACGTAATTCTAACCCTAACTATAATCCTAGGGCCCAAATCTAACCCTAACCCAACCTAACCCTTACCCCCCCCTCAAACATTGTTGTATTTCCTCTGTGAGGTTTAAAATGTGAAAGAAATGTCTACAAAGTGGTAGTATAGTTTTTCAATAGACTACTGTGTGTAGGGACGTAGGGGTGTGTAACCGAGAGATAAAAACGTGATTTTGTATGTAATCCCCATAGAGTAATGTGTAAAATTGATTTGTCGACCAAATGGGCATATTTTCGCTTATCACATCCCAACCAAAATCCTTTTGCCTGTCCACGGGTAAATTAAAAAAAAGGATTTTATAATATAAAATGACTCCGGCGACACTTATTCAGCAGCCGACGGAAGTGGCGCTTAACACAAGAAAAAAAACACACGACGGAGTTGATTACCCACGGCATGCAACCTGCTTGACCTGTCTGAAAAATTTTGCGTTTCAATATTAATGAGTACGAATCTCATGATATTTGTTTTAGAACACATTTGTGAATTAAAGTTATTACAAACTCCAAAAGTTGGCCTACAAATTACAATGGGGTCTAATCTCTTATTAATGTCCGTATCTGTGTTTTGAGTATATTATGTTATGTTTAAAATATATCTCTCTTCCTTCCCATGGCCTAGACTTTTATTTGAGAGTAAATTGAAGAAGGTTTATTTTGTGTTAAATGTTGCCAGTGCCGCTTTAAACAACTTTTGAAATTGAAATGTATGCTGATTATTTTATAATGTAATCTCTGTTAAAAAAAGTCAGAACGGGATTGACGCACTTTTTTCACGTACTTACAATCTGAGCATTTTCAATTTTGGTATTTTCAAAAGGACAGAGAATTAACCTTTTCAGCATAACTTTGATTACCCCGAACCAAATTAAATAGGCCCATTTTCCCAATTGATAAAAATTTCATACTTGTCTTCTGGGCAAACTATGTACAAAAAGTTAATTAATTAGAAACAATTTCTGTTAAGCACAGAATTACGTGAGACAAGATATCACCATTTTCCACTTTTTAAAAGGGGCTGACACGATTTAAGTTTTTTTATATGTTTTTTCATCTTGATAGGAATGGCCTGTTACCTCAAAACCTATCTGTAAAGTTTCGCGCAGATATTTTCAACCCCCGTTTTGAGTTGGGAGTGAGAGGTTATACATCACTAACCTAGCTGCCGTGAGGATCAAATAAAATGGGGGGGGACTACTTTTGTGCATTGGCATCTGAAAAAAGTGCTTTAAAATGTCTGTAAAAGGGACTGGTTATATTAAGAAATTGACTGATATTTTATGATTGGGGGGGAAATGTTAGGAATGAGTATTGTTTTCTCCAAGTTCAAATGGCATTGAGCAGTAAAATTTGAGGGTAAGTTACGCACGCTCTCAACAATTTCACATCAATTTGCAAAACTACCAGGTTTTGGTACGGAATCCTGTGTGGGCGCTTCAAATATATGCTGTGAGTTTGTCGATTCGTACCTAAAAATTTTTTCCGGTCACCATATTGTTAAAAAATTGGTCATTTGTTGATTTTTTTTTGTAACCTGTTACTTTGGCGTGGTATTGTTGTATTTCCTCTGGGGAGAGTTTAAAATGTGAAAGAATGTGATTAAAGTTGGTAGTTTTGCCATTAGACACTGTGTGTACGGGAGGTAGTGGTTGTGTACCCTTTAAAGAGGCAAGAATGAGTTCAAAACATTTACCAGCTTAAGCGTTAAACTTTTGCGTGTTGGATTTCCACGCGAGCATTTCAAGATTCCTTATAAAGCCCTAGTCCCAGCCCACTGTTAACATGGACCCGGGACCCTCCCTAACCGTAATTCTAACCTAACTTAATCTAGGCCCAAATCTAACCCTAACCCAACCCTAACCCTTACTCCAAATAAATTGTGTATTTCTCTGTGAGAGTTAAAAGTTGAAGAAATGAGCTCAAGTGGTGTTTTTCCATAGACTACTGTGGGTCGGGAGTTAGGGGTGTGTACCCGAGAGCTAAAAACGTGATTGGGAATCCCCATAGCAGTACTGTGTAAAATTGATATTTTGTCGACCAAAATGGCATCGCAGATTTTCATTTATAAATCCAAACCAAACATACTTTTGCCTTCACAGTGGTGGTTAAATAAAAAAAATAGTTAGCTTGCTTCTGATATCAAAATTTTGACCACTTCCTGTAAATCTTGGTCCCTGGGGGACGAGGCTATTAACGATAGCCCACCTGCGCCTTATTTGCCCGGAGTAGTTTGACCCAAAGACAACACACTGTGACATTTCCAAATGATTTCTGCAAATTAAAGTGGATTTTTTAATCAATTTCAGTCACGTAGCCGTTGCACAAAATGGATAATTTAAAAATACAGACTCACAGATACCGGGAAGAATAGATTTCTGTACAACCGTACCATTATTTCAAATGATCAAAATCTGTTATGATAATATTAATAGAGCATTGCGTTAATGGATGTTGATAGCCATGGTAATGCGAATTCATCCGAAAATGATGAATGACGTACCAGGAATATTGACATTGAACCCATACTCTGGCGATTTATGATAACCCAAACAATGAAACACGTATGAGAATTAAATGATCAAATTAATATTAATGCAATTATGAAACAATTATGTAATGAGAAAAATAAAAGTAGCGTGCTTCAAATGATGACCTATGGAAAGATTTAAACATGGTTTTACTAACATACTTGAAACAATTCAATAACTATATTTAATCATTTTGTTTGTAAATGGAATATTTTAAAAGCTTGGACAGAATGAATAAGTATCCCCATAAACACAGTAATTATAGACTCATACGAGAAATTTATTACGTCTATTTTGAACACGAGACTTGCTAAATGGTTTGATCAAAATATGAAGGTTACTGAAAACCAAGCAGGCTTCGTAAAGGCTATTCAGCCTTCCATAATTTATTCAACCTATATAGTTGCTGTAATCCTGAGAAGACTTCAGTAATCAAGATGTAAGTGTTATTGAATTTGAAGATTTGTCTACATGTCAAAGCATGCATTCGTCAAAGATAAAAAATGTATAAATGATGGACCCCAACAAAGATGTGAATTCGCTTGATACATTAACTTTCCTTGTATACCGGCTTCCAATGAATATTGAGAGTGTAAATTATTTTAAGAATGTATTTTGATACTTTGGGATAAAGGTCATAATCACTATGACCTTCAAGTTGACAAGTAAGCCTAACTGTCAACTTGGCGGTCATATTCACTGTGAAACCCACTCTGTTAAAAAAGTTTCGGTAAATTTACGGAAATTTCTGGCAGCAGTATTCCAGTCATTTTTAGGGTAAATTTACAGAAATTTCTGTTAATTAACGGAAATTTGACAGTAATTTTACAGAAATTTGTCTCTCTCATATTATGGAAAAAATGTGTATTTTAACAGAATTTTTCCGTAATTTAAAATTACGGAACCCAAAAAAAAAGTCCGGAAATATTGCTGCCAGAAATTTTTGAAATATTTCCGTAAATTAACATTTTTTATGTTTTTTGTTTTTTATTTTTATTGTTTTTGTAAAACAGATTTTCCGTAAATTTACGGAAATCTGTTTTCTTAATTTACGGAAATTTTTAACAGTGCAAAATGGCTGACAGTGGCTATCTTGGAAATATCTTTGTCCGAAATATATACATCTTGAGTAAACTAACCTTCTTTTGTTTTATTAACATGTTTAAAATGATTCTGCCACTATATTACGAAAATGGCAATTTGTGGGTTTTAATGTCTTTAAAACAGCCATATTGACAATCCTCTTTTAGCATATACAAAAACCGACAAATTCAAGATATTGTAGCTAGATATTATAATGGGGTACAAATGATATTATAAATAACAACAGTTATTTGTTTTTTATATAGTTTTGAGTTTAAAGATCTTTTGACCTAATTATCCTGAATGTGAGGTAGATTTTTGATGGTCAAAGATCTATAATTTACATTATAACCATACTTTTATATTCTACCTGATACTTTGATGTGAAAAACCCCAAACTAACTTGTTTCGCTCATGACGTTTTATGATTTAAATGGGGTGCTCCGTGCTCTTGCCATGTTTTGAAAAATCAACGTAGAAGACCAAAAACATGGACGTGAGGATCGGTCCGAAGATGAGTGTCATTTTGCCTCCTCAGGACATGTAACATCCCATTAGTTAAATTCATATTATCATTAGTCAAAAATTGCATCTTCAGGGGAGCATGGCGTTCCCATGCTCTGGCCACGAGGATTATTGCCAAAAATATGCATCAAAATAGTCTGTTTTGAGCCGCACATGATGCTTTTAGCCTCGGGTATTGAAGGCTTATAGGCATGCCTTTGAAATGGACACTAAAACCCATGACATTTGCTTAACCATTTTTAAACACTACTTTTTCTAGAAAAAAAAAAGGACGAGGGCGATATAATGTAATTTCATAGTATTTAGCAGACGGTGGCCGACACGTTTTTCAAAACAAGGAGGAAGCGATTTTTCAACGGCGATTTTAGGTTTGCAAATCTAGAATTTACCTATCGCGGAACTGTTTAACGACGTGAAACCGGTCTTTGTCACTTTTCAAAAATTACGGAGCGGAACCCCCTGCCTTGCGTTTAGTGGGAAATTGCTCCTAGATCTACTCTCTAAATTTCTTAGATTAAAACGGAGGACAAATCTAAATTTTGATTAAAATTTTGAATCCATTATATTTATATTTCAATGTATTTTAATTTAAATTTTAATCTAAACTTTGCATTTGTCCCTGATAGCAATCACAATAGATTAGTTTTTAATCTAAGAAATTTAGAGAGTAACAAAACAAATAACGCTACCTCCCTTGTATGCGGTAATGGTCAGGTTGGTAGTCATTTTCCTCTTGGGACGTATAAGAGGAATAATAATAATAATGTTCGAGCCCTGTGAGATTCAGCTATTTTGCAATTTCCCTGGACAAGAAATTAACCGCTTGGTTGTCCCCATTTTTACCCATACGATATTTGGGGAGCTGGTCCCGGCTGCGATGGTTAACTCGATGTATGTTTCCTGATAAGGGAAAGCGCTGATCCCGATCTGCTGCATCCCTTGAAATGATGCTAAATGGTTTATGGTATGGTTGGGCCACAGTGATCAGCGGCCACTTGTGAAAGCGCTTAGAGGCCAATAGCATAAGGCGCTATATAAATCTCTGCTACTACTACTATTATTATTATAAGGGATACAAAATAAGCGAATTTAACACGGGGTGGGTAATTACTTTGTGAAACATTTGGAGGCAAAATATAACATCTTTGCATAGGAAAACAATTGCCATTGACAGTTCAAAATAAATGGAAGAAAACATTTTTAAAAAAATCTTCATGTTTTTGCATTTGTATAATCTTAAATATATGAACAAAAGTACCAAAAGAGCTGTCTAATATTGAAGTAAAATGAAATACTAAGAAGAAATTAAATTCGCACATAAACAAAAATCACGTTTTTAGGTTTCGTATTTCTCTAGAGAAATAAAATCTAGATAATGTCCTGTTTCATTGCGATAATGTATTCACGTGCTCGCCCCCAGCTTTTTTTGTTGGTACTTTAGTATCCAATGTGCAAAATCGTTCTCCTTAATCTTGATTGAAGTCGTGATGATCTCGTTGTGATGTGTTTTCTCTGTCTTAATATATTTTAATTTGATTGTTTGATTTTACATGCTGAAACTTGTGTCATATATCCATTGACATTACATTATATACTAAAATATTTGCGATTGGATCTCCATATTACCTAAAAATCATTCAAAACACATTGGAAACACACACTCTCTGAAGATCTGGAACAAACACCACCCGGAGCAGTGTCCAATGTGAAGCTGCAGGCATAGGCGTAAATCCCGGGGGGGGGGGATATACCCCCCAATATTTTGATGAGGGGGTGGTCAATACGATCATCCCCCCAATTTTGATGCCTGTTCGTGTGTTTTTCACCAAAAATTATTTACCATGATAGTTTAAAAATGGTAAATTTCAACGCGCGCATTTTTTTTCTAATTACAATTACATTTAACAATATTAGGTTCTAAATGGCAAATGGCAACATGTGCTAGTAATGGAACTTTTCAGCAAACCCCGTTTCATTCAGAAATTTCCAAAAAAAAAAAAAAAAAAAACCCCCCCCCCCCCCCCATGTCAAAAAAAAATACGCCACTGGCTGCAAGGCGCACAATGTTGCACATTTTCAATTGCTTCCGATACTTCTTAAGATCTGGACATTAGAAACGAAGACACCATCTATCACAACAGGAACCAACGACCAGCATCTGGAATCAATGGGAAGGGGGATTTAAATTTGTCTTGGATACATAAGGAATTTATGGAAAAAATAACAACATGAAAAAAGTTCTCCGAAGGGCTACAAAAATACAAGAAAGGACGAGATCAACATTGATATTATTAGATAGTTGGCGCTGACAAGACTCATTGTACAATTTATCAGGGACCAACTAATTTCATTTTAATGGTTATTCCATGAGAATGCATCCAACCAATACTCAGTACAAAGGGGATCCATGCACCGAACCACGAAGCTGATAGAAGAGATGAACAGCAGTTACAAGAATTAAAGTCAATGGCTGGTATTCTGAAAGGGAGACTAACTTTAAATCTGGGTTTAAACCAGGGTTAGTCCTACAAGAGGGGACCTTTTTCCTTTCAAAATACTGTGAAAGTTAAATGTAACGGGTGAGAAAATTCCTCATGGATGGGCTGGAACAGCCATCCATGAGGAATGGAACAGCCCATCCATGAGGAATTTTCTCACCCGTTACAGCAAACTTTTAGAGTATGTTGTAAGAAAAAAAGGCCCCCTCTTGTAGGACTAACCCTGGTTTAAACCCAGGTCTAAAGTTAGTCTCCCTTTCAGAATACCAACCAATATGTATTTCGAGATATTCTCAAATCGTCTATTAGGTGCATTCATGCGACTGATCTGTTAGCATGATCGCTACATTCTCAGCAAATATTAGGAATTTTCATGAAATTATAGACATTTTTTTAAAGAAAGGTGTCTGTCTATTTCTACTCTGGACGATCGACATGAAGTTTATGAATTGCTTTAGATTATTATTTTAAAAATTGTTTCATTAAATTGTATAGGTTTAAAATAAAGGACAAAGGCTCTGTGGATAAGAAACCAAACATAATATTAATAAGAAAAATAATCAACCAAAGAGTGTTAAAACAACTTTATATTAAGAAAGTCAGGTAATCATTTCCACGCTAGTGGAATTTCTTTGCAATTATTTAAACACAACCTGAAACCCGTTGTGAAAAATTCCCCCCAGCTGTATTCGCCATACCACAATTTACACATTGATAGATGAGCACAGTAAAAAGGTCTTATAGCTTAGCCTAATAAAGCCTTATCAATCATTTACACTCAATTTAAAGTTTTGATATATCAACATTGTAAAATAATTCATATTCCTCTAGGGGCTAATGTTATATATTGCTTAAACATCGAAACGCAATCCTATCGGAACTTATAATAATTTCTTGGAGTGTCAATCCAAATACTGTACATACAACGTTAGTTATAGGCTTGTTGGACCCATGTAGTATTTCATCATCATCGAAACCTACATATGTTGTATGTATACGGTATGACCTGGACTGTTTGTATTATATCAGACGGCCGACCATTACAGCAAAAAGTGCGCAGAAAAAGTTTTGACGGCGTGTACTTGTTACAAACATCAACCATGTGGATTTTGTTATCCTCATGGGACATACAATGGCGTTGGGTGTTGGCCATTCTAATTTTTTTATTTTATGTAAAAATGGCCAAAAAAAAAAAAGGTCGAAATTGTCAAAAAATAGTTGTTAAATCGACGGAAATGCATCCTTCTTTAAAAATAACCTATCAGAACATGTCATTTACCTTCAAAGGAGTCAATTAAGTGAATAAATGGGAAGCCATTCCCCAATTTATACATCCATTTGGGCGTCAGAAATGGCCAAAAGAGGTCCAAATAGTCCAAAAATGGTAAATAATCATATTGCCTTCTTTTCTCAAACTTTTCATAAGAAACATGTGCGGGTTACATCCTCAAGGGAAAACACAAATGAGCGAATTGAGTGCTTAGCCATTTCAATTTGCATATTTTGGGGTCTAAATTGGCAAAAAAAAAACATCAAAAATAAAGTTGTCCCAAAAATCCATAAATGAGTCAAAATGCCTTCCCTTCTCAACAATTCACTAATAGGAATATGTCAATGGTTTCTTCCCAAAGACATAACTAACTGATAGAGTAGTATCAATTCAATTGACAAGTGTAGGGTCCAAAATGCCCAACAAGTTCAATTTGTCCAAAAATATAAAATTAAGTCATAGCACTCTCCTTAATCTAATACTAATAATGAATAATATTAAGCATTTAATATAGAGCTCTACAACGACACAGCGCTTACAGAAAACAATCAATTAAAGGCAGCAGCAGCTAATACAGCGCAATTGCAACATGCACACAAACAACGACGAAACCAGATACATTAAACTAGGGACAAGGAAGGGGAAGGAAGTCCAGGTTTAGAAGCAGGAGGAAACCGGAGCACCCGGAGAAGAAGAAAACCATGCGAGCAGCGAAGGCTTGGACTGGAAACCAACTACACGTAAAGCCTCATGCCCGACCGGGCATCGAAGCTGGGACCTCATGGTGTAAAGTGGGGCAGAACCGCTGCGCTACCCGCTCTTTTCTCAAAATAGCTGAACGGAACATAGTTCATTTACTTCCCAGGGACAGGATTAAGTAAATAAGTGCTAGCCTTTCAATGAACATATTTTGGTTTTAAATGTTCCAACAAGGGTTAAATATCAAAATATGGTAAAACAGTAATAATGCCTCTTTTCTAAAATACTCCCAAAGGAAGTATAATTAGGTGATACAGTGCTAGGTATTCCAATTTCCCGTTTTTGAGTCACATTGGGCTGAGGATCAAAATGGAACCGCAAGATTGATTGGAGGGGGGAATTCCAAAAATTATGGTCAATATGGTCAGGAAAATATAAACTTAACTATTGATTGATAAATGTAATGAATGTAGAATAATGTCCTTAAGTTTTATTGTTCATTTTAAATTTACACCCTCAGTAAATTAGGTTATTGGGCTTATTAATTCTAATATTTGATGTGAAAGTTACCACAAATGGCTAAATTAGCCTTATTGGCCCTATTGTCAGAAATTGTTAATCAGACATATTCACACACCAGAGTACATTAAAGTGAAATGCGTTGTTGGCCATTATAATGCACTTTTTTGGCGGAGCAAAAGAAATCAAAGAAATCAAAAGCGTTTATAATGTATTTTGTTATATGCCCTCCTTTACGGTTACTCTAGTGTTATGATACACGAATGAAAAAAAAATACTAAGAACCCATTCTATAAAGCATCCGATGTTCATTATTTTGTTTCCAGTAGATAGCTATGGTCCTCCTCTTTCCGTTGATATCAAAATAAGTACCAACATACCTAGTATGGAGTCAGAATGACGTCTTCAAGTCCTCGAGTCTGCAAAATTGGTCCCCGAAATTGGTATTTTCCACAGAAAATCTATAGGCGAAAATCCAATTTTGCGCTAAAAAAAGTTAGGAATATCGGATTTTCACGGGGTTTTCAGCTCTAAATGATGACAAATGGCTAATTTTCTACAAACATAGAGTTTTAGAGTTAACCTGTGCATAATATTTTAAAAAAAGCACCATAAATTTCCTCGGGTGACAATCACCCCTTACCCTTCAACTTTGACGGCACACCCTAACCACTGTGAAGGGGCTATCTTCACATTTTTTCGCTAAAATGACGAGAAAGGATGAGAGAATGATTACCTAAAAGCTTTTTATGAAAGCTTTTGACATTGTAGCGCAATTGAATATTTATTTTAATTTTGTTAGGTTTAATCAACATGTCAGAAAGAAAGAACCCGAAATGGGAAAAACAGTCACTGTTCCAATTTGGCGGCATATTCAGTTATGGTTTAAATGGTCAAAAATGTCATTTCTCATACATGGTTGAGCAAAATAATTAAAGGGTTCTTGTGCATTAGGCCTATTTCATTATTTAATGCTTAAATCCACCACAGACACTGGGCCTGTGAATCCACCCAGAATGGGACAAGCTTGATGGATATTTTTAGCTGTTAATATTGATCAAACTCAGGTCCAAATTTAAAACAAGAGCAGCCTACCCTCAGACCCTTGATAATGATAGATCACTGTGTATAACACATAATACTAAACTTACAAAAAACCTTGTGAATAGCCTAGAATAAATTCTCGTGGAATAAAAATTATTTACAATTTCCAATTGAGAACCAGATATAGAGGGGAAATATCAATTTGCATATCAAAAATTCAAGGTATAAAACTAATTTTTAACATGTATGTGGTCCTTTGTGTTCATCAGAATGCGAGTAAGTTCAAAGAACATTATTATTGTGATTATTTGGGGAAATTTAAAATTTCTTGTCCCATTTCGACTCCAAAATCTATGACTGGCTAGCAGTCTATATACCATGTTTACTTAATTATATCCCGTGGGATGTAAACGCACATATTCTTTTGACTTACTGTGCAAAAAGAAGACATAATGTAAGAGTAAGGCAAAGTGATACGTTGCGTTATTTCACCCATTTTAATTGATTTTGATAAGTTTGTTGGATGCATTTTCGGTCCCATTTGTTCCATTTTGACTCAGAAATTTCTAAAGTTAAATAGCTAGCATTCTTTTCACCTGATGAAAAGGCAAAGCACTTATATGACATACTTTGAAAAGAGGGTATTAAAATAGATTTGGCCATTTCAACCCCAAATCTGTCAATTAAGCCAACTAGCTTTCTATTCACTTATTATGCACCTTTGGAAGTAAGTGATTTGACCATTTTGGAACAATTTTGACCTTATTTTTAGTCCATTTGTTTGATCTAATATATGAAAACTAGAATGACAAGCACTAAAGCTACTTATTGACGTTTCCTAATTGATATGAGATATAACGGCAAATGTTTCCTTGAAAATGTTTGTGAAACGAAGGTATTGGGACTGAGGTATCCATTTTTGGCCAATTTTACCCCCAAATCTATAAATCGGAATGGCTTCAATTTTACCCACTTAAATATGACTCCTTTGAAGATGAATGGACATGTTCTAATCAATTATTTTAAGAAATGAATGTATTTCGACTGATTTACCTATTTTTTGGACAATTTTGACCTTTTTTGTCATTTTGCCCCAAAATTTATAAATTGGAATGGCTTCCATTATATTCACTTAAATAGGACTCCTTTGAAGGTAAATGGACATGTTCTGATAGATTATTTTAAGAAAGGAATGCATTTCGACTGATTTACCTATTTTTTGGACAATTTCGACCTTTTTTGGCCATTTTGACACCAAAATATATAAATTGGAATGAGTTCCATTATATTCACTTAAATATGACTCCTTTGAAGGTAAATGGACATGTTCTGATAGATTATTTGAAGAAAGGAATGCATTTCGACTGATTTACCTATTTTTTGGACAATTTCGACCTTTTTTGGCCATTTTGACCCCAAAATATATAAATTGCAATTGCTTCCATTATATTCACTTAAATAGGACTCCTTTGAAGGTAAATGGACATGTTCTGATAGATTATTTTAAGAAAGGAATACATTTCGACTGATTTACCTATTTTTTGGGACAATTTTGACCTTTTGGGCCATTTTGACACCCAAATTTAAAAATTGAAATGGCGTCCATTTTATCCACTTAAATATGACTCATTTGAAGGTAAATGAACATGTTCTGATCGATTATATTAAGAAAGGAATGTATTTTGACTGATTTACCTATTTTTTGGACAATTTCGACCTTTTTGGGCCATTTTGACACAAAAATTTATAAATCGGAATGGCTTCCATTATATTTACTTAAATAGGACTCCTTTGAAGGTAAATGGACATGTTCTGATAGATTATTTTAAGAAAGGAATGCATTTCGACTGACTTACCTATTTTTTGGACAATTTTGACCTTTTTTGGCCATTTTGACCCCAAAATATATAAATTGGAATGACTTCCATTATATTCACTTAAATATGACTCCTTTGAAGGTAAATGGAGATGTTCTGATAGATTATTTGAAGAAAGGAATGCATTTCGACTGATTTACCTATTTTTGTACAATTTTGACCTTTTTTGGCCATTTTTTGTCCTAAAATAAAAATGTAGAAAGGCCAACACCCCATTCGTTGATGTACATCCCATAGTGGTATGAATCCACTACGTTGGACCTTTGTAACAAACAACGCCGTCAAAAGTCATATTTTGGTCCTTTGGCCGGCCGTCTAATATGGCAAGATCCGAATCCTACTGGAGGTAAGTGTAGACCGGTGATCTGGGGGCATTGTGATGGTATGTGAAGATCTGATTGAAGTTGCATCCTGATGTTGCTTTGCCCCTAGTTCTACAGAAGACCATGCGAACATATGTTGAAAATTCCAACTGATTGCAAACAGTCCGTTTAATTTCATGTTATGTATATTTTATTTCCCTATAGGCCATGCGTTATGTTGCCCTATAGAGTTCTGCTCTTGTGTTGTCGTCTACAGAATTCCGACTGTTTCTCTGCTTTAGGGCTTTTTCGCAGAAATGCCCATTGATCTACGCTTTGATTCGGGTCCGAACGTACACCATTGGGGTTTTCCGATTCCTAGAGCCAATGATCAAATATATCATGTCTAAAATATGAGATTCTTGAATTGGATCAAGTGTTAAGGGCAACATTCAGACTGATTCAGTTTATCAATATGTTCAAGGCCATTCACCCGACGAGTGTTCAACCCGGAATTTACGTCTGATAATTACCAGAAATTAGTAACCTTAACTGGGAAAGTGGAACATTAGTTAAACATTATTGTAGAAATTCTCTGATATAGATTGATTTAGAAGCACACTCGGCATGTTATTCTAAGACTCAAGCATAGTCACGAATGCATCACATATCCAATTCCAAGAGTATGTGATGAGGTGATAGGTTGAGAAATATCTACACTTGGCTTAATATAGTTCAACATAAAATGTTGACATCATAGCATGAGTAGAAAGACAGAAATAATAAGTGAAAAGGTCAGAGCTGATATGAACAGCATCCAAGCGCATCGACACCATTCCCAAGCTTCTCTTTTACCTCGATCAATCATTTCAGGGGTACAGATTAACACACGTCTGTCAGATCTTGGTTCATCTATGGTAGACTTTCGACATTCTTGAAGCGAGAAACACAGTCAGCTATTATCGTTGATTCTATTCGAGTCTGTCGTGGTTTAGAGATTTTCAATGGTTGCCGGATTTAACCCTCGTTTACCTAAGCCATTTTTGTAACAAAACTCCCGAGTGGGGGGGTGGGGTGGTAAGTGGGGGTGGTAAGGGGATGGTTACCACCCCCCCCCCCCGTGATTTTCGTTACTGAACATCCGATTTCTGTAAATTTGGTACCGTAGGGTAGCCTAGGGTTTCTTCTTTCCATTGGTATCAAAATAAGTACCAACATCTCCATTATGACGTCACTATTACGTCATATGTTGAGGAAAGTATGACAATACTGAATATAGGGTGGAAAATTGATATTTCGCAATCAATTTTAGCGACTCAAAACATTATTATAGCACTAAAGTGCTCTCATTATATAAAACTAGTTATTTCCCATCAAGTAGAGCCAAAAATCGCATGAAAATCGGATATTCCTAACATTTTTGGGCGAAAAATTGAATTTTCCCCTGTGTGTGTCTGTGGAAATTGACCATTTTGCTAACATGCGAACTTCATGACGTCATTGTGACGTAATGCTAGGCTTGTTGGTAGTCATCAATGGAAAGAGGAGGACCATAGCTATCTATTGGTACCAACATCAAGTGCCTGTGATGTTTCTGTGTTGTGCTAGGCATGTTGGTACTTCTCTCCCAAAAAGGGGGGGGTGGTTGCCCCACCCCATCCATCACTTTGGGATCACCCTGTATCACACCCCGGTGGATGTTTTTTTTTTTTTTGATGAAAAGGAGCGGAAAATGTCACCCCACCCCCCCCCCCCTTCGGGGACGAGGGTTAATTCTTGATTTGAATGGTAATATCAATATAACGTGTCATCCTGTTCTAGATCTATGTGATTGAATTGTGAATCAGATATCTTTTCCGATTCAGATCCAAGAGTGCACTCAGCAAATTTACCATTTACAACTGTACAAAGCTGGGTTTGTTATCATACATGATCGCAATTGCTTTAACAGTCTCCTTTGCTACACCGTAGTTGATGAGAATATGCAGTATTACATCCCAGTTGACACTGTCAACAAGAAAAATCTACAGACATAATTGAAGATCTTCTCTTTGAAAGTCCCAACTCTTATATGATCCTTCTCTGAAGGCAAGTATCTGAGGGAGTGTTGATCTGCCTTTGCAAAAATCACTCTAGTTCCGTCTGAGAGTGTGATCTATGTGAGGAGTGATTCTGTTGAGTAGCATTGAGTGGTGACAGTCTGTAGTTTTGGGGTAGTTGGAGGTCGCCTTTCTTTGGTAGAGGAGTAGTAAGACGATTTTGAAAAGGCAGCTGATTAGTTTTGATTTCCCATGTAGGTGTTGTTACAAAATTCTAACAGTTGGTCATGAAATAAGGGATTCTTCCAGATTACTGCAGGAATATTGTCGGGACTAGCCGTATTGGTATTGTTCAGTTTCTTTCAGGCAGCTCTGACGCTCCTCTATAGTAAAAGGTCCCATTTCCGATGGGAATGGTGTCTGCCATCCTGTGACTAAAGAAAGGTTCAAGGTTAGTGTTATTCTGAATTGGCTTGCGAAGTAGAGAACTAAAGCGCTGAAACGTGTCAAGGCGCTCTTCAGTTATTTCACCTTCGATTCTTAAATGTGGGGTAGCATTCTTGTCAGCCAGCTCTCCTTCATAGCTTCCCTAGCAGAAGCATGCTTGTTTTCAAGATGTAGGGTGTCAAGCGCTTCAGCCGTGGACTAACATACTCCTCAAGCTCCACGGTGTATAGACATCTCCATGTCCAGCCTTAGCGGTATCAAGGTTCTGCTTGGAGCTTCTAGCGGATTTAGTGCAATGCTTCTTGGATGCAGACTTCAGTTTTTCTCGGGCTTTTCTGACTGTTTCATTTGAAGCAAAGGCTGTATATGCGTGATAGTTGATCAAAAGCATACCAAAAAGGTAAACTTATCATCATTAGTTCTGTTAAAAAAAAAAAAAAAAAAAAAAAAGCAGCTGATTAGTTTTGATTTCCCATGTAGGTGTTGTTACAAAATTCTAACAGTTGGTCATGAAATAAGGGATTCTTCCAGATTACTGCAGGAATATTGTCGGGACTAGCCGTATTGGTATTGTTCAGTTTCTTCAGGCAGCTCTGACGCTCCTCTATAGTAAAAGGTCCAGTCTCGATGGGAATGGTGTCTGCCATCCTGTGACTAAAGAAAGGTTCAAGGTTAGTGTTATTCTGAATTGGCTTGCGAAGTAGAGAACTAAAGCGCTGAAACGTGTCAAGGCGCTCTTCAGTTATTTCACCTTCGATTCTTAAATGTGGGGTAGCATTCTTGTCAGCCAGCTCTCCTTCATAGCTTCCCTAGCAGAAGCATGCTTGTTTTCAAGATGTAGGGTGTCAAGCGCTTCAGCCGTGGACTAACATACTCCTCAAGCTCCACGGTGTATAGACATCTCCATGTCCAGCCTTAGCGGTATCAAGGTTCTGCTTGGAGCTTCTAGCGGATTTAGTGCAATGCTTCTTGGATGCAGACTTCAGTTTTTCTCGGGCTTTTCTGACTGTTTCATTTGAAGCAAAGGCTGTATATGCGTGATAGTTGATCAAAAGCATACCAAAAAGGTAAACTTATCATCATTAGTTCTGTTAAAACCAGGTAAAGACGGAACATGTCATTTTGGAAATGTTATAATTTTAAAATGTTGAAATCACAAGGTTTAATATTATATATCACATGTCACAAACATTTCTTTTTGTTCCTTCAGATACCGTTCTGTTAAAAATTGATTGTTTTTATTGATTTGTGATGTATTTATTTATTCCTATCTCCCAATGTGTCCTGTCGACTTTGGTCAGGATTTGACAAAACAGACCACATACTCTGAACTATAAAATGTGATTAAGTTTTGAATTTTTATCTGCCTCATTCACATCAAAAGCTTAAAATAGTATTTAATATAACATTATTAGAGATTCAACTAATTCTTTTGTGAGGTGTTTTTCTTTGTACAACATCTTTTTTAGATTAAAACATCTACAAAGCCCAACATGGCAAACTTGGAAACATGTTACGTGACCCGCATTTTATCTCTCGTAGAATTGTGTTTGCTTCTTTGTATGTTTTAAAACATTCGCTCTACATCGTAACTCGAGACCGCGCACCTCGAAAGCTCCGGTTTTCTTTACTATTTGAATTCTAAACAATAAGATGTGTGTTTGTACGTGTGAACATAAATATTCATAAATTGTAGAGTTGGGCAACATGAAAAAGTGAAGAACAGTCATTTGTAGAAGAAGGCACATGGATGTGCGACGTTCAGAGGTACAGGAATAGAAATATATACCACAAATTTGGACTAATATTGTATGACTCAAGTTTGTTTGCTTTAAGAAATATATCTATATTTGTAAAACACTGTCAAAAAAAGATACACTAATTTCGTGTGCAATATATCATTTGAAAGAGCAACATCTGACCTCAAATGTGTACAATGTGTTATGTGTTACAACAACTTGTTTCAACAAATCACGTTTCCTTTTTCTAAAGGGTTTCACTAAATCCTAAAAAATAAGGATCGCCGTCCACAAATAGTGTTGTGTTAAAAAGGGCGATGGCAGATAAGTTATGATACTCATGTATATGACTCAAAGTGTGTTTGCAATTGAACTTTGCATTTAAAAGATATGGAAAAGAAAGAGTGTACTTGATACGATTGACAGTGCACACACACAAACACACAAACATGGTTGTACGGTTACTTCTGAGCACTTCAAAAGAACGGCCTATTGTTATAAACGAAATAAACCGCATTGTTAAAATAAAAAGGGGCGAAGCGTTTCCTTCGAGGAATCCTGCGTTCGAAAAAAAAAAATATTTTCACACCACACACACACAGGGGCGGAGCATGTAGCCGTCTGATCTTCCTCGTGGACGACCTAAAAAGTATGTGAGATTGTGAATGGATTTTTTTCTACTTTTTTTGATAATGGTTTTACAGATAGATACCTGAAAAAAGGTTTATTCAAAACTTTCAGTTGATTTTACTAGTTCGTTTCCGTTTTGGTGATGATGAAACAGATGTTCACATGCTTCCGAGGCCAATGCGATTTTTTCTGTCTAAGGACAGAACATGCGAAAACCTGAATTTCTGAAGAGACAACCGGATTGGTTAGGGTAAAGCGCTGGGACGAGGCTTCGGATCACAAAAGACCGGAAGAAAAATGGTTAAAGAGAGCTGGGGATTCCTATTAAGATCTTTTGAGAGCCATCAAAGCCTCGGTGCTTATAAAAAAGAAAAATGAGAATTTAATAATTTGATGATGTAATACAAAATTTATAAAGGAGTATTAAAAGATCAGGAATGTATTAATAAAAAATATAGCGCAATAATGTGGTCGAAGATAGGTTATAAAGACAGACATGATTGCACCATAACAAAAGAGTATGGTCGGCGACCAAGGAGTAAATTTGGGACGGATCGGTCGAGTCAAGAAAAAGAAAAGGAATATGACAAAATGGTCTAGGAAAGGTACGAGAATAAATAGCCAGGCGAAACCAGTCGAGAATAACTGAAATAGACAGAGGGAGGGAGAACATGGAAAACAAACATGCCATGAAAAAAAAAACACGTAGAGAAATGAAACCAAAAAGACGAAGAAGCAAGTACAAGAAAACAAAACAAGGTGAAGGGGTGATTGAACTGGGGTCAGGGAATGCGGTCTCAGTCCATAATACGGTTAAATCATATATTTTTGGAATATAACTGAACTTTGACAAAACTTACAGCTCTATATTGTTTGTTTTAGCCAAATAAGTTAACTCCGTAAAGAGTATTGTTCCAATACTCATGTCTGGTTGAAAAAATGAGAAAATGGGTGACATTTCAAAGAGGTGTGAAAATAGCTGAAATCTCTGATATTAGTCTATTATAAAGATTTTCATGTTTCTGAAATGATCATTACGATATTTAGAGATTAATAAAAGTATACTGTATAAAGCTAGTTCTTTGTCATACTTGGAGATTAATAGTTCTATTTAATGAAGAGTACTATTTGACATTTGCTTTCAAAAGGGTATTCAAAACCACTTGCAGGTTAATAACCTGAAGACTTAAAAAATAGCCATTTCACCCCTATGCAATTGATTTTATGGCTTGACATGTCAGTATCCTTGAACTTTCATAAGAGTCTCATTGGTTTCATTGCAATTAAAACATATTTTCTATAATATGATTTTCAACGGCGTCAGAGGGCGGAGTATAACTTGATATTCAATCTGAATAATTATTAAATTAACATTCGATATAGCGGTTACATAATGGTTCCAATGGAGTTGATTAAAAAATGTGTACAATGTAAGAATGACTTGTTATAAAATGGTACCTTCTGTATTATTCATTCACCAACTATATGGCCGATGAAATGTCAGCTTTAGGAATTTCATGAGCATTAATACGAGAGAAGAAACAAGTGTTATAATGAATTACTCTTGCATAATTAAAAGAAAATGAGGATATTGCAGGCAACTGAAACAAAAGGGTACATTATATTACGTTATTGAGCTGTTGCTTATGACAACCACGAAGTTTTAGGTAATCAAAAGAGATCGATCAACGACCTGCGGTAGGAATGGAGGTATGAAACTGAACACCATATTTTAGCAAAATGATGGGAACACGATTTTGTTTTTAGATAATAAATAAGTGTGGATAAAAAACGCAATTGTTTAAATGAAGAACTTAAGAAATCAGGAGAAAGTTGTTGGAAGGTAAATTTCATCCGCAATGAGGGGAGGCGCAAAATTGTTTGTCAAAACATTGCTTAATTTCCTCATTTGCTCCCATGCAAAATAGTGTCGGTTCCTTACGAAAAGGAGAAAATCCTCAACATTATGCCAGTATCATGATTCCGTTCTTCTCGTATTAAAATAAAACAGAATAGAATAGAATAAATAATTACCCCAGACAAAGAAATAAAGAAAAACTGGACAACCAAAAGGCGCCTCGTGTCGGCAATCAGTACGAGGATAGCCAATTTAATAATACTATACATTAAAGAATTGGGAATCAGCCATGTATAATAAGCAATTATGAATGGAAACAAGGGAAACCGAAAGGTTGGTTTAGCGCGGTTTCCTGAGCACCAATATGAAATAGCCAAGTATGTTTTGACCCGAAATGTTGACAACCTGAACCTAAAGAGAAACTTTACTGGTACGCCTTACCAGACGGCTTACTAAGAAGCAAGTTGCTCAAAAATTAAGGGAAACATTTAATAAATACTGCATGGCGCGGGATGACCCCCCCTACAAGGAGAGACTCACATACCGGTGAGATCAAGTCATCCCCCCAAGAACTCCCCATAATGGGGAGAATCCAGATAATTTGGTGGACAAAATTAGCTGCGGACTTGAAAGATAAAAATATTAAGTCCAGCTGATGAATATCCTGGACAGGTCTACAAGCGATTGTTGTAAATCCAATAGAAATTAATCAAGGGAGGCCTCCAAAATTAATTAAGGTCTATTAAATGAATGAGAAAGCGTTGCGAAAATTGGAACAGCAAATGAAAAAACATGGCTGACACCTAACTTCTAGAGATTTTATATTCTCATGCATACAATTGGCCGTCGACGACTACCGCGGCGCCTCGTTTTGCAGACGAATAACCGCAAGATGATACTCAAATAGGAAATGAAAAAGAATTAATCCATGTTGCAAAATAAATAATAGAAGTTAGGAATGTTCAAATACATTACGTTGTTCATGAAGTCAAGATATAAAAGGTGGTAAATAAATTGACCCAAAGCTGCCAACCAAGTTACTTAACATGACAATGTGAGTAGTAGATAATGCTAACCCCACCCCCCCCCCCCCCCCCCACCCCCCCCCCCCCCCCCCCCCACCGAGCCCCCCCACCCCCCACCCCCCCCCCCCCCCCCCCCCCCGCGCCAGAAGAAGGACAAAGTCTCTGGGATTTAGCATCCAAGCCATAACTGAAGGATGGGTGTGCAATCATAACCATACAGAGGTTTGACATGATTACGGTAATTTGCACTAACAAAAATATGAGAGTAGGTAACACATGCACATTGACCTTTATTTCCCTCCACGACAAACTTTGTGTGAAATTGAATGCATGTTACTAACATCTATTACCTTGGCCCTTATACCTCTCAACTGCCCAACCTATCCAGGGGCCGATTTCACTAAGTTTTGCGATCATCGCACAGGCCCAAAGGCCCAAATCGATCGCCAAACCCCGAATCATCGCTATTTAGCGACCGACTTAATTTATCGATTTCACGACACCCTTTGCGACGACTTGGTCATCGCAACGCGTGATTAGCGTGATTTTTAGCGACTGCTATCTTGTAGTCGCCCTGGGTAGTGTGCCCAAAGTAAGTAAATTATTGCTAATGATATGTACATTGTTAAATTTCGCGCCATTTTCATTCGTAGTCTGCACGTATAGTTCATCGTACTTAGGAAGACTGCTTCTGCTCTTAATAGGCCTATAATAATATTCTAATGACTTTGGAGCTTTAATTTAATGCAAGAGCATTTTTGCTACGCAGAGAACAGATTTTTAGAGATGAGCTGAATCCCAGAAATATGCAGAAAGGGACGATGCATGCCATATACACCTACACTATATGATTTAGATTTTTTCTCGGTGTTTAAAGGTTTTTTACCAAAAATGACTGATTTGGGATCACCCACAAAGAGTGCATTTTCATCATCATTCCTACGTAATCTCGAACTCGAGAGCTTTGGCTCAAATTTGCACGCGGATTTAGCTCTAATCGGCCAACCGGTGCGGGAGTCATCCTTAAAGAACATGGTAAAGCTACTCCAAATTTTGAGGTCTGCGCCACCGCAAAACCTCCGATTTTGGAGTTCTTGCGATGAAGAGGGCCCTTCGTTTTAAAAATCCAATCAGGACGGAGGTTATGCGGACGGAGTTTCTGCGAATAATACGCAACAATCGGAAATTGGAGGGTTCGCGGTGAGGTTGCAAAAAACTCCTAAATCGGAGGTTTTGCGCATGTTTAATAATAATATTTTGTACTTGATTCTGGAGTTTCTGTGCATAATACGCCAACTCAAAATTGGATGGTTTGCGGAATGCTGGTCGCAAAAAACTCCAAAATCGGAGGTTTTGCGCAAAATTTATTATTAACATAGTATTCCAATTTCAACTGCAAAAAACAATGAAGTCCGGGACATGTGTACAAGCTCTTCCAGGAGTCCCACTTGGAAGATCCAAAACCATCGATACCATTGACATTCTTAGCCAGCTAGTGTACAACGTCAACGTTGCGTCAGGGAAGTGGAGCAGTCACAGTTGTTTTCTTGCGTATTACAATTTACTCAGCATTAGTTGCCTGAAATGAAAAACAAAAATAGTACAGGCTGTGAGAAAATGTTTTTATTTTCTTGAATTGTAACATTTACTCAACACTATACCATTGACAAGAAGTAGAGCATGTTAACAATGTTGGTTCTGCAAATCAATAATAACACACATTTCATGACAACAGAGAGGTGTATGAGTGACCCAATCGACAGCATATTTCCCACTTTACCCATGAAATTGTACATTTCACATCACAAGAAAGCTCTTATTTTGTCATGTTGAATTTTATACATGAAATTATTCAGTTTCATTGATTGAGAAAAGTGGTATATCACACTGCAAAAGTCATGTAGTTTTCTGTGAACCTATACACAGTTTGGCTCTACATCATTCATTGACAAATTGGCTTGAATCTAAAATGAAACTTTTGAGAGGCCTCTTTCATGCAGCTGT
>JAMKCH010011585.1:0-29033 GCA_023653785.1 Ophioderma brevispina
AAAAAAAAAAAAATATTAGTGACTGTACTAACCTAAGAAAATAAACTACTATTTGGGAGTGAGAGGAACTCTGAACAACTTTGGTTTATTGGCTGAGATTCTACATCAGAAGAGAGGGCGTCTTTTAGTGACTGAGAAGACTAAAAAATCATCCCCCAAACTTTTACTAAATAAACTTGATAAAGCATTAACAAAAAGTAAAAATTTGTGTAAATGATCATGCAAAATAGTAATTGTACATGCATTTGGGAGGAAAATATGATGGAAAAAAATTAAAACTTACAGAATGTTGACAATTTTGAAGAAATTCTGTCCAAACATGGGATTATTAAAGGTGCAACGAGAGATTTCAAATAACAGGTGTCCCTAAAAATGTAAAAATTCTGATTTTTGCAACTGGTGGTCTAAAGTTTTCAAAAATATCTCCATCTGAAAGGATTAAGCTGAGAACTGTTTTTTTTTGGTACAAAAATTGTGAAATTTTTAATTTCTATACGAGCAAATAGGAAATTTAGCCTATGTTTTTTTTTTAAATATAAGCATATACAAATCACCTTTTGTTTTCATTTTAAGTTATTTCTGCGGTGAAATAAAAGGTAGGGAATCTATTGAGTGTATCTATATGAAATTGCTACTTATCACAGAAAATATAGACGACTCGAAATCTCTCGTTGCACCTTTAATAATCAAGGGTCATTTGGTGACAGCATAACAATACCTGTCGGTCAGTGGGGAAGAGTGATCTGAAAGAGGGGTCAATGTGCAATGCGGCCAATTACCCCCTCCCCCCTCCCCAGAGTGGAGAAACTCTGTCCAAACATGGTAATTAATTGATCAAGGGTCATTGAGTGGCAGCATAACAATACCTGAGGGTCAGTGGGGAAGAGTGAGCTGACAAAGGGGTCAATGTGCAATGTGGCCAATTACCCCAATAATTTGGTTAACAAGATAAACTTGATCAAAAGTCACAGTCCCTCTTATAGACCCTATTCTTGGGTCTATCTATTGGATTTCTGCTATTGTTGATATGACAAAACCGGTGTGAGGACCGTCACCGGTACTTGGCTAGCAGAAAACTGCCTTGCTTTTGTAATTCAAATACCAAAATACAGTTTAACGCTTGCCAAGCACATGCGATGGCATTCACAGCGGTTTTGCCCATCAACGACAGGAAAGGGACAATTAAGAGCTGCAGTGAACAATGGGACTAAACTTACCTTACTAAACTTACATTGCTAGGTGCCTTATTTGGAGATGAGACTGGGAATGGCAAGCAATACCAATCGGTAATTGAAGACGGAATCAGGTATATCAACAGAAATAAGACCTTCCTATCCGATGTCCACACCTTGATGTTTGTTGGCGGGTCAAACCGACCCTCCAATAGTGTATATTCTGCCTTAGATGAAGGTAAGTACTAAGATTCCTGTGAAATTGGCAATTTTAATTTAAAAAAACTGCCCACCAATTGTTTTGCAATATTTTTTACTGATGAGTATATCCAGTTATAATTACCTGTTCAAGGTACAATCTTGGAAAAAATTAGTTGGAACACTTAACACGATTGTATTAAATGCTCGTCGTGATCACCTTTTTAGGTCCCTAACCCAAAAGTCACAGTTCAATTGCTAGCCTGAACCTTCCATTCGACCTTTCCCTTCCCCACCCCCCCCCCCCCCCCCCATCATCTCAATGTTGGGGTGTGTGCCAAGGCTGCTGATGACATGACCATGAACAACATTGTTTCGGGGAGAACGGGGGAAATTTTTCAAAAACTACCACAAGTGTCCAACAATTTTTTCCAAGATTGTAGATCAGATTCTGTATCTATAATCTAAGTCACTAGCTTTGAGATGACTTTCCAAATGACTACAGGTCATTTGGCAAGCCATCTCAAAACATACTCCCCTAAGACTAGGCTTGTTTGTACTCATTTGGATGCATTGTACATGCCGATTTTGAATATTGACATTAAATTGCATAATTGTTACAATTTGGGTGAACAAATGAAAGGGGAAAACGTTTCAATAAGAACTGCAAAAAAGAAAAACACAGCCGGATTCTACACTATGGTAGAAGAGTTTCTATCGCATCATATATCCATGTCACATCTAGGCTTATTGGAGTAGACACTCTACCAAGTACACAACAGAAGAGATTATTTGTAGTACACAACCAACAATTAACTTTTATACAACTAGGTGGTACCTGTTACTGTTAGGTACCTACTATGTATCTGTAGGTAGCCTACTATGGTACTGTCTACTGAAGAAGTTAAAGTCTGGCTCAGAGATTTCGAAATATTATTTTTTTGTGTAATAATGAAAAATAGTCAACTAAAATGCACAATTCCGAAATTTGAGATGAATCGGATTTTTCGTTTTGATGCATTAAACATTTATGTGTGGTATTACGTCCCATAGGATACTGTGTATAACAAAAATTCCGGATCCGGAATTTTATAACAAAGTTGTGATTTTCTATATGAAGGAATTCAATTTAAGCTTAGCAATTTCACACAGAGATTAGTATGTGGACAAGCATTATGTACATATGTAAACAACACGATTTATTTGGAAATTGAGGGCGCCCTCCTCAGGAAATCTCTGAGTCAGCCTTTAAGTACTCTGTGTGTACTCGTAGAGTACAAGTGGTAACATGGTGTACCTACCACATGGTATGGATGTATGTAGGTATTCCTTGTTTACTCATAGACTTCTGTACGATTAGGTGATGCCTGCTAGCTATACATTAGGTAGCCTACTCTGGTGCCAATGTGGGTAGGTTACTCTGTGTGTACTCATACAGTACAGGTGGTGACATGGTGTACCTACTATAATAGCTCATGGTGCCTACAGTGACCCATGGGTACCCTGAAGTACACAAATTTTGGTCCCTTATAAGGTATATATTCAAAATGTTGAGAATCTGGCTGTGTAACGAACAATATAATACAAAGGGAAACAAAGTGAAATCAAATAAACTATACTTCGTCCGGCCTGAACTAAGGAGTGATGCCATAACTTTCACGCAGTCTTAAATGTGTGAATCGCAGTAAGCCGCAGCTGTAATCGCGAGCGTACAAAGTCGGTGTGCGCGATACGCATGCACAAAAGCTGCACGAAAGCTATGACATCACTCCTTAGTTCAGACCGGACGAAGTATACGAGTCATGTTTTACTCAGTTGTACTTACCGTTTCTATTTTGCAGTGTGTGATCACATCAGCTCAGAGCGTATGTCAGCCTTAATCCTTCCAGAAGACAAATGCCCAGACTGTACCGACATTGCCGGCATCAGCAGCCACGGTTCCAATCCCATCTTCTCCCTGGACCATGGCAGCTTCGAAGATGGCTCCGTTGCCTTTAAGATGCATCCGTCCCCTGAAGACATGAACTCTTTCTACATTGACATCTTGCATTATTTCCAGTGGCTGAATTTTGTTCTGGTTTATGATGATGATAAGGGTGAGAGGACATGTAGAAGGCACTAGACCACTTTGTTTGGACAGTGAAGTGGTTGATATTCCAGCACACAAAATGTTGCTTTTCTTTGATTTGTCAACTTTGAACTCTTTTTATGTCACCTGAACAATATTCAAGGAGACATCAACCTGTCCTAAATTCAATATGTTGGTATGTGTGGTTGAGTCGAGTGTTGACCATAACCTCTTCTGTTTGGCCTCTAGTTCTTCAGAGGACAGCAAAATATGGTGGACTACAGGTCAATAGTTACATGTCAAAGGTCAAATGAGGTCAAAATTGGTAAACCGTTTAAGAGTCATTTGTTTTGTATTCTGGTGAAAGTTTTATGCACAGCATACAACTTCTATGGAATGTCTGGTTTCCATCATACTAGGTACAAAGGTTGTAGTAATATCCTATTATTTGCTGCGTGCAAATATGCATATTAAGTATCTCATTTGCATATTTCTGCTTATATTGACAAATTGTAAGCACCAAACCACTGCTATGGGATGACTGATTTTCCTGATATTTGGTACCAAGGTGTCAATATACCCAACCATGATCCATGTTATGTCGTATGCAAATGTGCATAGTTGGTAGCCGCCTCATTTGCATATTTCAAAAATACTGACCTCTTCCCATCAACCAATTACAAGGCTTATCAAGCAAATAAGAACAACAAGGTGACAGTGATCTGTGGATCTCATTGTCTATATTTAGCAAGTAGTATTTTGTCATTTTGTGTGTTGTAATTAGTGTTATTTGTGATGTTATATACATTCACTCAATCAAAGCACTACCTGTAGCCTATATTAGTCAAAATACTTCAAAGAGCTCCTTGCTCTACCTTGTCCAGTGTAAGGTAAAACATGACCTCATTGTCTTGCCCCTTATATTTTACATGTTATTGCCAGAGGAGATTCTTCAAGTTGTGACAAATTACACTATAGTTACCATAGTATGTTTACCACAGGATTACATACAATTTTGGTGTCCAGCAGTATTCACTTTATTATACTCTATCATAGGTCATGTTTCATCTTACATTGAACACACTATAAATGTTTCATGTCAATGTGATGCAATAGATATACTTATGCAGTGTAGCAATAGTATTTTTCTTGTTGCTTAAGGATAGTGTCAACCCTAGTGCTTTTGTTTTCACACGAATTTCGGATTTTTGCACCACTCTTTAAACCATCACATGTGTTCTATCGTTTACCAACAAAGGTTATCCACTGCAGTACACTCCTTGAGCTGTATTTTTGCCGATTTAAAAAAACTCTTTGACCATTAAAGTCCACAACAACCACATGGTCTAACAGGCGGGAGGAATTGAAGCACATTTGACGCGTCGAGTCGCACAAGGCGCAGCATCGAGTCGTCGCGGTGAATTTTTATGCGTAATGAAGCAGGTGAGCGTGTTATTTTCAATGCCTTATATTTTGCGGCGAACGAATCTTGGAAAAACAAAAAATAAATTGAAAAATGACAAAGCGTAATTAGACCAAGATATGCAATTCAATTTCTTCGGATTTGGAGTTCGAGACAAAGGATGTTTGATTCAATAGTGCATAAAGATTGTATTTCCAGCAATCGCACAACATAGTCAATTTTGAAGTTCAAAGATAAAGTTATTTGCGAAGACGAGACAGCTTGAAAATGAGCGTGAAAAAGTCCTTTTTACTAAAAACACAGATTTTTTCAATGTTCAAATTTTCGCAAAACAATTTGGGCAAATTTTCTAAAAAGATAACTCCAAAAATACCGAGTAAAAGGTAAGATTTTATTTCCTACGATAGCAGTCAGTCTTCTCTAGGGACGTTTTTTCTCAATTTTTCATTTTTCGATTTCTAACTAAAGATATTCTCCAATATATACTCAACATTTGGAAAAGAAAGGTAAAAAATCACACTTTTTTGACATTGTCCTTATCTTTCGAAAAGTACGCTCTGTTTTAAGAAAATGAAAAAAAAAAACCGTCCGTAGACAATTTGTCTTGTTTCTAAAAAATAACATAAGCAATCATGAAAAATCCAAATTGTTTTGTGAATGCTGTCTGAAAAATTTGGGGCAAAATCATGTTTTCTTAGTATTTTTCTCAAAACTACGGAAAAAGTTTTTACATTAATCTGATGCCACAATCAGGTTAATCATCCAATTTTCTTTACTAGACCAATGTATACTTTACATACAATAATCAAGTGTTGCAAAGTTAAAAACCCAAATCGCTAGACGAATCTCAGGGTTGACAATGTTTTTTTTTCCTTACTTAAGTAGCCCCAATTTTATTGTCATTATTTTCATGCCATGCCGCATGCTTGGCTGTCAAAAACTGCAGGAATATCAAACACCAAAATCATTGGCCACATTAGCTAGTGTTTCTAGATGTCCTCCCACCAGCTTGTCATTTTTCATAATTTTATACCCTTCCCTATTTTAAGTTTTATTTTTGTCTTGCCTGAACGAAGTTCAAGAAGAGACTATGCAATCAATAGGTGTATTTGGTTGTAAGTAAGGTTGGGCTATAGTAATGGTAAGGTTGTGCTATAGTAATGACAACTTGGTTGGGTGGTTGGAGGGCAAAAGGATCTTGACCTGATTAGATTTTAGGGCAAAATATGTTAATTAAGCAATTTGCATAATTTATTATGCAAAAATAGAAAATACATTATAAGGTTTATAGTAGATGGTGTGAGGATGGGACCTACATATATGCAAGCTTATAGCTGTGGCTTTATGCACACACATCTCCTGCAACATTGCATGTTTGACGAGTTAATTTGCATAATTTATGCAAAAAGAAAATTTATTGTTTATTGTACATGCTATGATATGACCATCATATGAACATTTATAGCTAACATATGTCACCAGTAACATTTGTTGCATATTTAGGAGCTAATTTGCATAATTCATGCACAAGAAAATCACTACAAATGTTCCTTGGGATCACAATTAAGCATGTGAGACTAGTGGTTCGAGAACCGCCTTGTTTGATCAACTTGGTATGCAGCTACATTGTACAACTTAATCAAAAGTTACAATTCCAAATGTTTATATGTATGTTACCTCCTTAGTAGCAGAGATCACGCCTTCATATAGATGATGGGACATTGTTTATGTTTATGGCGCCCACTCCCCCTGTGGTGTATTTGTAAGAGGAAGAGAAACTGGGCAGGCAAAGCACCTATTACTTTGCTGGGAAATTTATGTTTTTGCTGTTGTGTAACGGTTTGTTTCGAAAGTACATCATACTAACTTCTTATCAAGCATAATAAGGTAATGCTACCAGCTGCATTTTGTGACCAATTAGTAGATAGGAATAAAGATTCTGCAAGTAATTATAACCAATTTTATGTGTCGTCACAGAAACTACTGTATTATTTTGCCTGCCAGAAAACAACAGAGGGCGTCCCTGAATGTAAACAAGTGACGTCATATGTCACATAAATCATAGGCTGTTGCAAAAAGGGCATGTTAATTGTCATACTCCATTCCTCAATTCCTGCCCATACCAAACATACACTATCCCAAACCGGTCAATTGCCCTTCAAACCCAACATCGCATCAAAAGTCATCAGTCTCATCCTATCTATTAACTTCACACCACACTTCACTCTTATCATTGCTCTCTCTGTACTCCTAGAAGAATCCCCATCTTCATTGGCTCAGCTGAACCATGCTAATTCTGCTGTGTGATTAGGCTATCCCCCTGGTTTCATATTGAACCCATGTCAAATGAGGAGTCTTTCTGGGGATTGCCCTACCAAATGATTTTTTTTTTTCATTTGTGGAACCAGGCATTCTGAATGCATGTACAGAAAGAAAGAATAATCACTCTTCAACAAACCTTAAGAAGGTTTATGATATTTGACGAAACGAAACGGCTCACAAGCACCATTCGGATTACACGGTTTTTATTCCGTTATCATATATTTATACTGAGGCATAAAAGCGGTTGGTAATCCAATGGTACACTGAGCCTGTTTTGTTTCCTTTCGTCGAATAGTATTAGCCATTCAGAATAGTGACATGAATAAAAACTAGACCACCAATACGTTGTGATCTAGGTGTGATGTCACATTGATATTTCCAGGCAAAGGACCATGCTAAACTGGTTCTGGAACCATGATTCAAAATGATCATTATACAAACTCAATAACTTGCTGAAAGGTGTACTAAGTAGGCATGAACCAGTTGTTCTATGGTATGGACATATTCACTGCGGACTGCCCAATTTTTCATATTTGTTTTGTTTGGGTAAGGAGAAATCTGAGCATAATGAAGAAGAAATCATATGTACTGGCAGTTTTACAGTGGAAAAATGAAAGATAACACATTATTCCAAATATGGCACCCAAAAGATACAATGTGGATTGGGGGAGGCATGGGGCATTCCCCTCCCCCATTTTTTTCCTTTCCCCACCCCCAATTTTTTCTTGCCCACAGTAAAGAAAAGTGAGGGAATTTTTGGCCGAATTCAGAATTTGAGGCCAAAATTGGTTAAAAATTCTCAACAAAAGAAAAGGCCCGTTTTTTCGAAAGTTATGAAACATTCAGTGAACACTATTTTCTTAAAAGGCCTTAAGTGATTGAGAAATCTTTCAATAGGAATATACCAGTACTCTACTAACCATTAATATTGTCTCTCTGAGTCCAGGTTAGAAAGTCTTATCTCTTTTTTAAAGCATATTCAAACTTGGAAGGCATGCTGAATGAGGCAAGTCTAAATCGGTGGAACATCACCGTCTTGAAGCTTGGAGATCGATTAATGGACACCGTTGACAGCTTATTAGAGCAGAACAACTCCAACATATTTGTGTATTGTTCCTCAGAGATGAAAGTCAGAGATCTTTTGAATGAGGTACGAACCTTCATTATGTGCTAGTTTTTAATGGAAACGGTAGTAAAGTAGGCCAACTCATGGCTGAAAAAAAAACAGCATTTTTGTGTCACCAAAAGGCATAAAGACAAATATGGATCACTTTGTTTACTGTTGTTTGTTGATGTTGTTGTCTGTTGTGAAAAAGGGTTAATATTTGCTTGTAATATCCACATACTTGGATGGATTTAAACCAAACTTGGGTCACAGGTGCAACATGGCATCCTCATTTGTTGATGAGGTCAAAGGTCATGTGAGGTCAAGTTGTAAGAATGTAAAATTGACCTCTGTTGAAAAGTTGAAGTTCAATTGGAACCAAACCTGGTTTATGGATATTATAAGGAACCTTCATTTGTTTATGAAGTCAAAGGTCACACATTAAGATCAAAGGTCATATGAGGCATAACAATCACAAACCATGATGGCAGGCAACACTAGCCCTCCAAAGAAGGCAATGTATTTTTGAAGTAATCTCAAGCTCCAATGTACTGCACCAGTTTACCTGTATGGTTACTAGAAATCATTTGCACAATTAGAATGGGTTGTCATATTCAAATTTTTGAATTAATCCCTTGGCCGTGGAGGGCGTAATATTACGCCCAAAACTTAACACTGCATGGTGGAGGGTACGTAATATTATGCTCTGAAGACCCTTGACCCTACCCATTATTGGTCCCATGGTATTACTGGGTGTGCCTGCTTTAAAGCAATAGTAGCACATTTTTTTTGAAGAGCGCCCCCTATTTTTCAAAAAAATGAGATTTTTACATGGTTGCATTGGTAACTGGCTAGTAAACTATACCTGTGAATGGTTAAGCTCGGAAATGTCTGTGTGTCACAAACGAAGGAATTTTGTAATTAGAATAATTATTATCAGGGATCCTGATAATAATTCAACGGCTGCTGGAAACGGCCTTCCAATGTGAAATAGCCGGGAAATAGCGCCATGTACGTGTCTTTGGTCATCCATTAGTTGTTTTATTGGTTCAGGCAAGTAAAGTTAGAGGTTATCTTCTCCAGGTGGCACTATTTAAATGGTTGCAAGCATGGACGGACATAAACGTAGCATTCCAGCTCTGCCGTTAAGTCCAATCTGGGATCCCAATTCTAATTACAAAATCGCTTATTTTATGATAAATACGCATTTCTTAGCATTCTCGTTCGCAGGTATAGTTTCCTAGACAATTACCAACGTAACTGTGCCAAAATATCAACTTTTGAAAATTGGGGGCGCTCTTCAAAAATGTGCCATTATTGCTTTAAGAGGTCATGACCCCAGAAGTACTTTGACCTTGAGATATAGAACTTAAATATGGTGACCTCAAAATAGCTAATTCCTCACACCAAGAGGTGATAAGAAGTTACGAGTGATGTGTGGGGTGAAGTTGATGGATAGGATGAAGACTGAGGACTTGATGCAGATGTTGGGTTTGGAAGAGGCGATGGACCGGTTGCCGAAGGGGAATATGTACGTTGGTGTGGGCAAGGAAGAGGAGGTGTTGAGGAAGGATGACGAGCATGCCTTAAGAAGGGCTTTTGAGTTCGAAGAGGAGGGGACATGGAAGAAGCAAGTGGAGGAGGAGAGTAGGAGGGTTGGGTTGAGGATGGAGGATGCATTGAATCGGGTGAAGTGGAAGGAAGGAGTAAGTGCGGTTGCTGCCAGTGCGAGGTGAATCCGGCCACCCCCGTTTATGGGGATAAAACCGGATTTAAAAACTTTGGTTTTACTTTACTACACCACTGCATAATATGAAAAATCACTAGCCGTGGTCGAAGTGGTTAAGATATGTTGCTGATGACCTTCCCTAAGAAACACAGAATATTACATGTTGTAAACGAGTGGGCACCTTTAATGTATATTTCATTGTTCTTTTCAGGACACTTATCAAAACGTGGAGAAAGAGGAGAAGAGAGTCCAGTCAGTCCACGATTTCACTGGATCATTGGTAATCTGGTAGGTTTCAAGCTTTATATCGCTAAAGACCTCATCCAGGCATATGCATTGATGTTTCCCCAGTGGAAAAGGTTCAGGTCTACTTCTTGGTCCCTTCAAAAAATAAGCATAGCCCCAAGAGTGAAAAAATCTTCTCCAAGGAGCCTGGAGGTCCACCACATTTAATTACAAGTACATAAGTACCACAAATTTCTTGCACATAGGCCTAAGAACTTGTGATGCTAAGATCAGAAAGAGTTCCATATGTACCACCTGTAAAATTTTACAGGAAACCAATTCTTTTTATTTATGGCCTTTCATTGACTAATACCCTAACCCTAAGGCAAAAGAAAAAGAATTGGTTACATGTAGAACTTTGAAGGGGGTACATACGGAACTCTTGCCTAAAAATCAACATGCTGTGATGACTGATGAATATTTTTTTTTTAAATATCATTCCAAAAAAAAAAATTAAAATGGAAATATGTTTTAGTTTTAAGGATTTAAATATTGGTTGTTGTGTTGTCGTTTCCTTATTTTTCATAATTTTTTTGACTCTTGAACAAGTATTAACTAATATTCCTCTTATAATTTTAACACACATAGGACCTTGCTATGAAGCGAGAGTTTGCTGATTCTCTAGAAGATAGTAATGTGTATCTCACACGCTTCACGATGAATTATACTCGTGAGCATCAATACGCTTTACCAACCTCTATCAACACACCAACCAACGAGTGGCCTCTCAGAGAGAGGCTAGCTTTTGATGCCGTCATTTCAGTCGGTCACGCACTCAAGGCGTATCGCGTAGAACGAGAGGACCAAGGAAACACGGGTACATCCGTCTTACCCGGAGACACTGCTATGCCAAATTGCCCCACATCTGCTACAGTACCTGCAGAAAAATGTCTTGACTGGGCATATTTAAGGACAGGTTATTTATTGCCTATTATTCACAATCGGAGGGAGGGGGTCATAAATGGCTGGCCTAAAATGTTATTGGTAAGTAAAGGTTTGAATTTTCTGTTTGCAGTTGTGAATACAAGCACCAAAAGAATGAAAGGTTGCTAGAAAATGCCTTGAAGCGAAAAAACAAATCGGGCTCAGTGCACCCATTGAATGTACAAGGTGTATGATGACAGAATAAAGCAGTAATCCAATGGGTGACATTGAGCCCATTTCATTTCATTGTTGCAAAATACAGTAAGCCTTGTCAAAATTTGTCCCAATTGCCCTTATGATTATTGCTTGTCTCTGCTTGAATAAACCAAATGCCCTTTAATATGTAGCTAACATCTATAGTAGCCAACTGTTTTAGAATTACGACATAATCATTTATTGTAGAATATAGATGATGTTCCCTTTTACATTCATTTTAGCTTCAATTTGAGGGGTTACTGTAACGTTGCCTTTCTTTAACGACATTGGGAATGCGAGTCAACTACACCATCACCATATTTAGCGGACAGGCTGAAACACTTAATCAATTGGTAAGCAGTCCATGATGAGTAAATAAAGGTGGTTGGGTTCAATTTAAAATGTTCCTTGTTAAATATTTTTGTTTCTAAGCGAGACTCATTTTCCCTTGTTCTTGGAATGTTACAATGTATGTTTTGTTGCAGATTGTTTAGTCATTTCTTTGTTTTTTCCTTTCTACATTTCTCAACCAAGTTTAACATTTTAACTTGTACAAAAATAACAAGAAATATCATGTAATGAAAGAGTCTTAAGTGCAATAGCTGCCATTGTTCGAAATTCCCATCAAACAACTAGTAAGGCCAAGTAGTTTTGGACAGTGGCTCTTGAAAATTGCTTCTTCAGGGGCTCACCAGTGGCGTAAAACAGGTGGGGGGCAGGGGGGCAGGTTGCCCCCTGACGGACTTTGGCCGGGAAAAAGTTTGCAAAAAAATCATGCTAAAGCAGCCGTTTTTTTTTAGCCCTCTGACCGGGAGAAAATTGGCCTTTGACCCCCCCTGAGAGGGAAAGGAAAATTCCCAAGGACAGGGGAGGAAAGGGAAAAATTGGCCCCTCAGAGCGGGCAGGGGCCTGGTTACGCCACTGCAGGTCACACAGTCATATGAAGAAACCATTCCAAGAGCCAGTGACTCAAGAAAAGATTAATTTAGTTATCCTAATACATGGTAGCACACAGATGTATCACATGGCAGCTATTGCCACTTACTACCTTTAAAGGAAATATGTCATGATTCTGATATTTGGAAAAAAATTGATATGGATGGAAAGCTTAAGTAACGTAGATTACAATAATCAAAATAAGTTGCAAATTGTCCACCATGTGTTGAGTATTGTGCCCTTTTAATTTCCGACCCAATAGCTCTCGGAAAACGATTCCGACAATCCACATCACAGGCAAAAGGGTGACGTCAAAGTGATGGAATATCCATAATTTACGTCGTTGTGTTTGCCACTTCAATAATATTAAACACAACGCTACTGAAACAAACTATGTTCATTCTGTAACTTTTTTTTTCTAATTTTATTATACTTTATTAATCCTCAATATTACAGTGTCAGCAATAAACATTCGAGTCAACACGATGTTTGGTCATCACTTGACGTCACGAGGAGAGCAAAAATGGGCGCTTTTGATCAAATGAAGCCGGGGGAATAATATTTCCGCCCGTTTTCTTCGTATGTCAAAAAAGCAAAAAATACAATAAAATGCCTCTATTTTGTTAATTTTACATCAAATTTGTTGATTTTTTCAGGAATTCGTGATGTATGTACATAATTTTATGAATGTAAGTCAAACTGAGCTTGGGACAAAATCTTGACATATTTCCTTTATTGTTGCACTTCACATGAATGTCCCTTTTCATTTGTCAGAGAGGAGACTGGGTGCAAAACATTGAATTGGGGAAACACAAGATGGAATCAAGAAATGGGAGAACGAAGGCAGGCTCAACGTGACTCACTACCAACATTGGTCATGATAGAGTTATCAGGGTAGTTTCAGTTCTGGTACGTAAGTGTGATTACTATGTATGGTCGATTTTCATGAAAACGGTTTATTTTGGAGGTAAGACACACCCCCAAAAAATTGTCTCAAAATTGTATGTTTTATGTTTTAAGATTAAGTATTCAAACCATCAGCGAAAAATAATATTGCCAACAACACTTCTTACATTCATGCACAGCATGCACACAAACATTTTTACAGCAAAAGAGTAGGGTTTATTACATTATCAAAAATTTTAAGCAACAAAAATATGCCACTGATGACATTATCAGGGAGAGGTTGCTGGGAAAAAAAATGTTTATATTTGTACGAGTTAAATTTTATACCTAAGAGAACTCAAGAAATTGCTCCAATTGTTTAGTTTATTACGTTATCCTTGAGTATTGAATTCAGCCTGAAAATTAGACCTCATAATACAACAAATATTAAAATGCTTTTACTAATTGTCCCGCCTCGTTCGGAACGGGGACTATATAATGAGCAGTGTCCGTCCGTTCCTCCGTCCGTTCGTCCGTGATAAAAATGTTTGCCCACGTTGATACGATTTATCTGGAGTTCCGTAAGGCGACAAAAGATGTAAACGTGTGGAAAGAAGAGGGCTGATAAGAGCTCGGACCTCCTGATTATATTTGGGGCTTAAATTATGTAATTAAGTATATAAGTTGCATAATTTATGCTGAAAAATGTTCCTGCAAGCCTGTTTACAGAGTTTCGGGAGTTCCGGAAGGCATATAACGATGTAAACTGGGTGGAAGGAAGCGGGTGAGAGTTCTCGACCTGATTAGAGTTTGGGATTATTTCGGGCAAATTGAGTTGCAAATGAGCTATATATTAATATGCAAAAATCAGGTAATTGCTATATTTTTGAAACGTACATCGGATACTCAAAATTCCTTCACTGCCCACAAAAGCCGATCATGGACCACATCTTTTTGCAATCGAAAGTATGTGATGTATGCGGCTTAGGATGCAAATGAGCTAATTAAATATGCATTAATTGCTGTATCTAGACAAATGGTACATTGGATAGGAAATTCCTTGCTACATTAGACTACTATGCCATAGGGGAGGGGGGGTGTTGGGGGGAGGGGGTGGGGTGGGTATTGCCGGGTGTTGGGGAGGGGAGTGGCGTGTTTACGTTGATTACAGGGTGTGAGAAGGGGGAGGCGGGTTACGGGGTATTGGGTTGGGGTGGGGTGGGTGTTGCGGGGGTTGGGGTTTTAAGGGCCGGGGTTGTTGCCCAGGGGGAGGTATGTAGAGTGTGGGGGAGTTGTGGGGTGTGAGGGAGGCTGGGTGAGCGGGAGTGTTAGGGACGGGGTCGGTGGCATTTTTGTGGGGGTTGGGGAGGTGTTTTGGCATGTGGTGAGGGGGTGGAGTGTTGTAGTTGCTTATCTTCGGTAGTGATCGTGACATTACGGCGGGGACTATTTTAAGGCAGCGGTGTAAATACGAGTTCGCCTTGTTTATTCTAAAGATACATTTAATTGAAAACAATAATTCCATGGCCCATTATAGTTGATTGTTGATGTAAACTAAAATTGCATTTCAATGTAATAAACGGTAACGTAATACACAATAACGTAGTAAAAAGTTTTGACAATTTTTCAATTCTCCCATTGACTAAGATTTATCTGATTGAAAGTTTAAATAATTTGTGGTCGGAAAAGGAAAATGAGTGGTGTCTAGCCACTCTTGATCAATATTTAAATAGCTGTTGGTTGCTGAGAAATGGGAAAACGTAATACACTTCCTTCAAAAGGTCGCATTTTTTAAAAAGTTCAACATTGCTTAGACTTTTTTAATAGTCATTGTGAGCTGAAAGAGAAACAATTTTCAACTGCCGCATTATGTTTACCCTAGAAATAAGATGCACAGACAGTATATAGTAGAAGCTTTAACCATACTTGGCAACTGCTTGTGAAGGATAATGTAATAACAAGAGGTTTTCAGAGACAATTATGTGGTATTTCAAAATATTTTAGAATACAGGAAAAAACATACATAATTTCTACACATGTTTGCCAACAAGAAACATTGATATTCGGAAGAAATCAAGTGGACGATTTTGATCTCAGAATTTGATGTTGTGTTTGGACATAAATTTTCCCCTATTTTTCGATGTTTGAAGGCAATATCTCATAAAAAGAAACAGAAAGCATGGTAAACTATGCCCAAATGCAGCTCACTGATCCTATCAAATATCACAGTTTTGTTCCAATAAAGAATTGTTAAAGTTTTATTACCAAAGACACAATCTGGAAATGCACCGGTTTTCATGAAAATCGACCGTATTATACATTTTTGACTTCCGAGAACTTTAGGTGAGGGACAGAATTAGACAACTAAGGGCTGTGCCATGTTTAGATTGGCCAGGTTCAAGTGGTTTTTTTTTTTTCCTTCGTCTTGCCAGTTTCTCCTGGTCTTTATATTTTTTCACAGTACCAACATCTGTAAAATAAGTAAAGTCTCGTGCCGAGCCAGTCGGCTTGGAAGTGGCCCATCTCTCTTTCCTTAAGCTGTTTGGGCCAGACTCCTCCGTATTATGTTTGCTGTAGGGGTTTCGCACTCCTCCGCACAGCGAGTCTGTTTACTCCCACATTGAATATGCTGGTACCCATTTAGACACCTGGGTGGAGAGAGTAAGTATGGTACAAAGTGCCTTACTCAAGGCACAACACGTTGGCCGCATTGGGAACTCGAACCCACGACCTTTGGAGTGTTGGTCGAGCGCTCAATCCACTGGACGCACACATGCCACTCTGTACTTCCGATTATATGGTCCTTTAATCTAATCTTGTTTGTAAGATAAAGGTTAGAGCCACAAGTAGTCACTTTTTTCCAATTTTGAATGCCTATTTTGTCTCTAAATTGAGCGACTATTCTTTGTGAAAAACTGATATCTAAAGCATTTTAAAGCAGTCAAAAAGATGCCATTGATGAATGTTCTGTCATAATAAAAGACTTACTAGTAACAATGAATAAAATTATTATTTTGTGACAAATACGGCCTGTTAAGTTTAGTCACTTACAGAAACGTATTTAGTATTTTTTCTACAATTTCCAAACATTCAATAAAATGAACTTTGATTAAATCGGGAGCAGCACAATTTGTTCGATTTTGTAAAAAAAAAACATGCTGATAGTGTTAAAGAGACATGAAGGGATTTCCAGAAGAAGCGCCGCCAATTTTTTTGAACCTTGTTTTGTTGCATGTTTGGAATGCTTTCCAATGTATTAGATCCCATGGTGAATAACCGAATACGAGTCTTTATTTAATAATATGATGATTTAGTATTTCTGTCATGCACGACAGAAAGTCAAACACGGTGTTTCTATGGGACATTACGATAGTCCAGGCAGGTTCCAAAACAGGTTTTGCTTGTTTTCTTTTGTACTTGTTGTCAATAAACTTCGGAACGTTCTTTGTAGGTGGTCTACAATCGATCCTGTGCAATGAAGAGAAATTTGTATCCGAAAAAAATCATCTCCTGCCACTTTAACTACAACTCTATTCAGTGGCAATTTTTATTTAAATCATATTATCACATTTTTTGAAGAGCGCCCCCAATTTTGAAATTTGATATTGTTGCCAGGTTTCGTTGGTAATTGTCTAGGAACTATACGCCTACGAACGAGAATGCTATCAAATGCCGTATTTATCACAAAATAAATCGTTTTGTAATTAGAATTTGAGATCCCCAATTGGACTTAACGCCAGAGCGGGAACTGCTAGGGGGGCTTTTATGTCCGTCCCATGATGAAATATGCCACCTCGAGAAAAATACCTCTAACTTGAACTTGCCTGACTAGGAACAACTACGGACTAGCGTAGACACGTACATGGCGCTATTCCTGGCTATTTCACATTGGAAGGCCGTTTCCACTTGCCCGTGAATATTATCGGGGATCCCCTATAATAATTATTCTAGACAAAATTCCTTCGTTTGTGACCATAGACTTTTCCGAGCCTTAACCATTCACAGGTATAGTTTAACTAGCCTTACCATGCAACCGTGTAAAATCTCCAATTTTTGAAAAAATGGGGGCGCTCTTCAAAAACATGGCTTAATATGGGCCTTTAATCAAGTCTTTTGTATTGTTTTGTCTTTTGCAGGCTCAGCCCTTCTTGTTCAACAGAGAGGATGTTCTTGAGCGTCGTGGAGAACGCTCCCGACGTCAGTCGACGATTCCACATCTGGAGTGTACAAGGGCAATGACAGATTTGAAGGGTATATCTGACCTGTTGGAACGGTCAAGACTCATTTGAATGACTGGATTTTGACTACGAGGTGGAACTGGTACCTGATGGTAACTATGGAATCAAGAAGAGATTCAGCAACTCTGGACTGGCATATTGGAGAAGTAGTCCGAAAGGTAAATTGTCGTGAATTAATCCAGATGGCTCTTGTTACATAAAGTGTTTGGCCATAAAATTGTGGGTGGCCAAGTGTGCACCCAAGGGGCCGAGAGGCTGGTTTTACCCGAACCCCACCACCAAAACTCAACATAAACTCCATGAGCCGAGTCTAGAAAATGCACTAAGTCCAAAAAGATGCAATGACGTCATTGTACCAAGGGATAGAAATAGAAGGCTAAAGAAGATTTGACATCCGTGAGGGGATTCGAACTGGGGCCTCTGGTGCACCTTCCATGAGCAGGGATGGCAAGCCTTGAGTGAGTCGCTTGCCCAACCACGATTTCGTGCCCCATATTAGTCTTGTACGATTACATCATTGCATCTTTTGGACTTAGTGATTTTTAGCCGCAGCTCCTAACCACTATAATCTCTATTGAGCTTTGGTGGTGGTTAGGGTTAGGTACCTCTACCTGGAAAAAAACGAAGGGTACCCTAATACAGCAAGATTCATGTGCAACTTGGTAGACTGGGTGAAACACTATAAGCTGCATCAGTCTAGTTTTGTGTTCCTCATCTGCATATTAATAAATATTACTGAGCTCATTTGCAACCTTGCAGTACAACCTCAGTAGTAACCCTGATGTTGCGGGGGAAACCTTAATATACTACATAATCTTGTGTTGCATTTTGCAAGAATTTGGAACAAATTTTAAGTACTTGGATCATGGCAAAGTCTAGTTGTAGAATTAAGTTGACATTTTGTTAAAAAGTAGGTCAATTTCAGGCGGGAGTTTTCGTAACCTGACCCATCTGACACTTTTTCTGACACACTTATGAATTCGGAAACCTTCACAGAATAAAAGCACAGGTTTATTCTGTTAAGGGTATCCAAATTTATAAGTGTGTCAGATGGGTCAGGTTATGGAAACTCACATTTCAGGCCTATCGTGTTAATTATTTGTTGCTACACCAGTGCCTTTAACAAAGGAAATCTCATTGGACCTGCATGTAAATTTTTTTGAAGATGACCTAACATGAAAATCCTGAAATTTACAAGGTTTGTATAATGATAAATCCCATTTCATTGAACCTTTTGTGTTCTTATCTTCAACAGAAAGTTGACATTGCAGCAGGTCCATTGACCGTCTCAGAGGAGCGTGAGGAAGCAGTTGACTTCACCTACCCCTTCATGAGCAGTGGCATACAGATGCTCATCAAGCATCCAAAGGCAGTCAAAGACAATCCCTTTAGAATCTTCTTTGTGTTTGGCATTGAAGTCTGGTTCATCAATCTCATTGTCTTTCTCCTCATCAGCCTTCTCCTGTTTGTCTTCAACTACTTCGATCCATATGAGTGGAAAGCCGTGGCCGAGCGTGGAGAAACCTATGAAGAAAATGCAGGTAACTTTGGCTGCTTAAACTCCATGTGGTTTTGCACAACCACGCTGTTCTTGCAAAGTTTTGATGCATCCCCGCGATCCAATGCTGGGCGCTGTTTGGCTGCTTTCTGGTGGATCTTTGTTTTGGTCATGGTATTCTTGTACCTGACCAATCTTTCATTCTTTATAAACACTACAAAGCGTTTGGGGTTAGTTAAGACTCCAAATGATCTCTTAAATCAGATTGAAGTCAGCTATGGTGTAGTCAAAGAGGGTGCTACATACGATTTCTTCTGGAAGTCACCAGTCCCGGAATATCAGCGCATCTGGCAGCATATGAATACGGATAAACCGGTTCCTTATGTAGACTCTGTAGCAGAAGGCGTCGAGCGTGTGCGCAAGTCTAATGGTGATTATGCTTTTATTGGTGAATCGGGAGAGCTGACTTACCGCGCAAGTCAAAAGCCATGCAATTTGTTGGTAGCTGGAGCTATCCTTTCACGCACTAGCTATGCGTTAGCTGTACAAAAGGGATCCCCTCTACGCGATCAGCTATCCAGTGCTATTGAGACATTACGTGACACAGGGGTGTTAGAAGATTTGCAAAGGGAATGGTGGGAATTGGATGAGCCTAGGCGCTTTCGGTGCGCTAATTTGACTAAATATGAACGAGAGGGCGTGTTTTCTATGTCTGCAAATGATCTGCAAGGACTTTATTACACATTGTTAATTGGTGTTGGTTTTTCCCTGATTATGTTCATAGCAGATTTTGTGTGCAAAGATTCATGCACGGGGAAAACGTCAAGGACAGTTAGAAATGGCGGGCCGTCATCAAATGCAGGCATGGGAGGGGGAATGCCTATCGGAGCTGGCATAGGGGCAAGTACACAACCAGCCCAGGGTGGTGGGGGTGGGGATGAAAAAATGTGGATATGATTTTCTATGAATTGTATTGATTTCAAGGTTTGAATAAGAATAAAAGTTCCAACATTCAATAAGTAATCCTTCTCCCCTCCCCTCCCCTCCCCACATAACAAGTTAAAAATAGGCCAAATTGTGATGATGATTGCAGGTTTTGATTTTATTGAAAGATTTTTAATTATTTTGATCTGAAATTACATTGTTTGGTATGGAATCTCAAAATACTCCCTAAATAAAACAACCATGCAAGTTTTCTTAAAAACAAAACTTTTTTTTTAAAAATTTGTACATTTGGTATTTTGTGCCTTCCAAATGTAACCTTGAGTTTATTTACTGAATTAACAGTTGAATTTGTGTACCTAGTATTAGCTAGTTAGCACTGGACCAAATTGCTTTTTGTAAAAATAAGTGGAAATCCATCAATATGTACTATGTCTGTACAAGGAATTAAGGACATACTTGGTTAGTGTATATGATGTTCTTATGCATACTTTTCTTGTGACTGCAATAATAGATTCCTCCATCATAATATTGTTTATTTTGATTTTCTTTCAATTCTTCATTGAAAAGGTTAAACAGACCAATTTTGGGGTTTGAGAGAGAGCATCATCATTTTATTGCACCCAAATGTTTTCATTTTTAATCAGGGTGGATCAGTGACTAATGGCACCTGCCAATGAAATCTGAGAGGGGTAAAAAAAGTGCTCATCTTAGATGCAAGTGCAAGTTCTTCAAGAGCGCTGAAAATAACATTGTGAAGCACCGATTCAACAGCCACTAAAATACTTGTCATGAATATTCAAGTCACGGTCTGTTAAGGTGTTGGCATTATGATTTGGTTTCTAATGAGTACGCGCAAGGCAACTTTAATAAACTCGGAGATGAGCAAGCGTGCATTTGTTTGCGATTTTAGCATTGCAAAAATTCATGAGTGATTTTCCACTTCTGCGTTTACGCAAATTTGTAAAGCGTTTGCAAAATCGCGTATAGAACTCTGATGTTGCTAGGACTTGTCTAAGAACGCGCCTGATTAATTACGCGTCTCACCTTTCACGCACCCATTTTTTGTTTTGCTGCATGACATATAGGCGTAAAATAACGCGAGACGCATCGTCTCTAGTGAATACGGAAATTTCCCTCTAAAAATGTCCTTTTTCGACGATTTTCAGGAAAACTAATACGGTGACACCCCTGCCTTAAGGCAGGAAGACACATAGGGATCACTTTGTCCACTGTTGTTGTCTGTTGTAGTTGATGTCTGTTGTGAAAAAGGGTTAACATTTGCCTGTAATATCCACATACTTTGATGGATTTAAAACAAACTTGGGTTACAGGTGCAACATAGCATCCCCCATTTTTTTATGAGGTCAAAGGTCACATATCAAGGTCAAAGGTCATGTGAGGTCAAGTTGTAAAATAGGCTGAAAATGTAAAATTGACCTTATTTGAAAAGTTGAAGTTCAATTGGAACCAAACTTGAATCATAGGTGCAACATGGGATCCCCCATTTGTTGATGAGGTCAAGGGTCACATACCAAGGTCAAAGGTCATGTAAAATAGGCTGGAAATGTAAAATTGACCTTATTTGAAAAGTTGAAGTTCAATTGGAACCAAACTTGAATCATAGGTGCAACATGGGATCCCTCATTTGTTGGTGAGGTCAAAGATCACATAGCAAGGTGGAAGGTCATGTGAGGTCAAGTTGCAAGATAGGCTGAAAATGTAAAATATGACCTCATTTGAAAAGCTGAAGGTAATTTGGAATCAAACTTGGTTTATGGAGTTTACATGCAAACCCTCATTTCTTTATGAGGTCAAAGGTCACATATCAAGATAAAAGGTCGTATTATGCATATCGTTCACAAACCGCGACGGCAGGCGACACAAGCGGTCCGAGGACCGATGTATTTTTTCACTATTTGTTGTTTTTCTTCCTACAATAAAGTAGTTAAATGGAATTGCACTTTAATTTTTTTGTATTATCGCTGCTTATCTCTTTAAATCGTGAGCATTGATTCAAAATGTTAGCATGCATATAAAGGTGGTGCTAAGATGCACACACGAAATATCAGTTTGAATGCATTGGCATCACTGACTTAAGGTAAATGGATTATAGCTTTATCACATTACATATCAGGGGTGGCACCAGGGTAATATCAGAGGAGGGGCAAAACATCATGGGGGGTGAAACAGTACAAAATTAACTCATATAGGTTAAAAACCCCTACTTTTTATGCAATTTATTGCTTAAAACCCTGTTTTTCCTAAATTTTGAAACTCTCAGGGGGGGGGGGTGGCCACACCTCCCTGCCACTCCCTGGCACTGCCACTGTTAAGATTAATTCTCCATAATACTGTAATTTTCAGTCGTTATTATGGTAAAAGTTTTTTTGACACAATATGTATCAAACTTCTTCCTATAAATCTTTCCCCGCTGTTCTGGAGGCGTCCCTTAAATTTAATGCACATAGCAATATTGGGTTCTGCCTGGCGAATGCCGAATGTTATAAATAAATGTTAATCTGAAGTGAATTTGATGACAATTACTCTTCTCCCCTGACTTGGCCTTCAAAATGTGTCAGATTGGATGTCTTGGAATTGTAAATGAAGAAAAAACAAATAACTCAGACATAGTATTAGTACTGATAAAATTCAAGCACTTCTTTTCCTTTCTTTTTCCTCCCCATGTGTGCCTCCAAAACAGACTTCTGGCAGCGTTAGTGAAACATTCTGCCTCGCCTAGTGTTATGCAGACCATAGTGTCATGTGGAGGAATTAAACCTTTAGTTTCCATGGCAACCTGTGAACATACATTGATGCAGAACGAGGCCTTGGTTGCATTAACTCTCATAGCATCAACATGCCTAGGTGAGTAGCATTGCCAATTGATTTTTGGTGTAATTTAACCAACGCTGAAAATAGGAGTCATCAAAAGAGAAGTAATTAAATCTTCTCTCTTAAAGGTGCAACGAGAGATTTTGAGGCACCCAAATATTGTGTCATAGTAGTAATTTCATGTAGATTAGACACTCAATAGATTTCTTACCGTGTATTTGGCTATAGAGATGTCTTAAAAAAGAGAAAAAAGGTGATTTTGATTTACTTATATTTCAATATAAAACATCCACTGAATTTTGTATTTGCTCCTATACAGAATTAGAAATTTCACAATTTTTGAAATGATTAAGCTGAGAATCATTTCTCATCTTGAGAATCATTTCTCAGCTTAATCATTTCAGACGGGGCTATTTTGATGGGAAGCTTTACATCAGGGCAAAAATTAGAACTTTCGATTTTTTTTTCAGGACAGCTGATGTGTGAAATCTCTTGTTGCACCTTTAAGAGAAAAGGGTTTCAATTATTTTGATCAAGGTCAAGCACAAGATTAAATAAATGTATAAATAAATTAGTAAATAATAAATACAGAATGAATTTGGAAGGCAATTAAGTTGATCAAAACTGCCTTTGACATGTGTGTACACCATAGTTTAGTTACTGGTAATAGTTCATTGTTTTAAAGGTTCTTTGCTTTCAATTTGCTTTTCTACCTAGCTCATAGTGATCATGGTGGAAGTTTGAACCTTTTGCCATCTTTCAGTTTAAACAAAATTAGTTCCTGTTTTCCTTTTGGTGGTTGTTTTTTTACTCTATACTCCTCAACACCTTTACAGCCCAGTTCAGTCAGGCATAGTGTATAGAAACTCCTACATATTTCTGTTTTGGCATCTACAATCCTTGAAAAAAATAGTTGGCACACTTGATGCAATATATTGGAACCATTCCCATGTTCACAAATGAGATCGAATTTGGGTAAGTCATTGTTCTTTAGAAAGCAGAGGTCTTCCTCTTTACCAAATTTTCCCCCACCCCCTATCAATCAATGTTGCGGGACCTGGTGTGGCTGCTGACAACATGACTCGGATCAACATTGCCTTGGGGAAGGGGGGGTCAATATTTCCTTAAATCGGACAAAAGGCATGTTCATACGTTGGTAAGATCGTTGGTAAGCACAGTCATTGGTAAGCTCATGAGTAGTGACCGTCTGAACAACATCATTGTTAAGCTAACAACGAGTTAACAACGACGATTTACTTTTAAGAAATCTTAAAAGTAGCGAGCTACTTGCGAGCGATCGTCGTTGGTAAGTGCCGTGTGAACAGTGCTACTCACAACGTCGATGTTAAGGGTGACCTCATCGTGACCTCGTAACAACATCCCGGTCAACTTATTCCGTAGCGTGGATACCATAATAAACGAACGCCATTTTAGTTCGTGTGTTCATCAACTTTGACAGCAGTCTTGTGCTTGTCTGTAGTACAGTTTACTGTTTTTCCAATTTATTAGCTTTTATTTTGATAATGGCATCATCATCATCTAGTAGTACAGCCCCGAAAAACAAGCGAACACGGAACCCAAACTGGTCCGAGAGAGAGATTTGGAAGGAACCCACCGTGCAAGATAAAATTAAGTCGAAGACAACTCAAATAGGGATTTCCCTTTTCGCGATCACGTGACCGTTGACAGGTAGCCTCGTGTCCCATGTTGGTTATGCACACGCAGCGTAGTTGTTGAAAAAGAAATCCCAACATAATTTTTATTGAGAGAGAAATTAATTTGATCGGTATTCAATCTAAATAAGTACATATTCATTGTTATTTGTGCAAGATCAGAACTTTATATGATTTCGTGAATTAATCACAGCAAATGCGAATCAAAAATGTGCCGTTTATAAACCGGCCACTGCACGTAACTCTCTCTCTGTACCGAGGAACCACATTTCGTTGATGATGCATGACCTTTGTTTTTGATGTTTTTTTTTTTTTTTTTTTTGAGGTCTTCCTCTTTACCAAATTTTCCCCCACCCCCTATCAATCAATGTTGCGGGACCTGGTGTGGCTGCTGACAACATGACTCGGATCAACATTGCCTTCGGGGAAGGGGGGGGGGGGTCAATATTTCCTTAAATCGGACAAAGTGTACCAAACTTTTTTCCATGATTGTAGGTTGACAGTTAATAATACCTTAATCCAAGGTTGAATGTTGCATAACACTCTCCCTTTGTAAACTGCAGCTAACAATGGTTTAGCGGGGACAAGCAAATTCCTGGGCAAAATCCCTATTATTTGCACTGGCTTTTCAAAGGACTTGGATTATGTGGTATTATCTGCCAACCTATATCCCAAAGCCCAAAAGAGAGATATCAGAAATATACTTTGGTCCCTCTCTGGGTCAGATGCGACCGGCTTCATGCCCAGATCTTGCTGAAATTGTCATGAAATGTTGGTATTGGTGAAAGAAACATGTGTGCCAAATTTTATTTTTTTCCAAAAAGGGTTTTTGGCGATATGTCATCTAATGCGTTTTCAAATTCCCATAAACTTTGTACAGGGACTGATTTTGGCAGTATAGAAAGTGGACCAAAATGGGCCAATTTTGTGAAAAACTACACATTTTATTTCATTTTTTTCTCAAGTAATTGATGATTTATAAGATTGTTGTTTGTTTTTTATGATCAAAGAAATATCAAACATCCATACATTTTTTTTTATTTTCTGTGTGTCATCAAAAACAAAAAAAACAAAAACAGGTGGTATTTCTAGAAATACTGAAGTATCTGCTTTTCATAATTTTTCCTAGAAGAAACTACAACTCCCTTGGTGTTGAATAAGGTGTCATATGAAAGGAAATCAAATTTAGAAAATTCTCACGTTAGATGTTGAAGAGTGTTTCTATTCGAAATAACAGGTGTTTTTAATTTTTCCTAAATTATTTTTCACTAAAATCATTTTTCTAAAAAATTAAACTTGATTTAAAAAAGCCAACGTAAGATTTTGGGTATTTTGTTTATACACACATCCCTGGAGTTTCAGCTTAAAAGCACCTTCCATTTAGGCTGGGAAAAATTATTTGATAAAAAAAAAATAGGGAATTTTCAAATAATAAATAAAAACACTAACACAAATTGTACTGTCTTGAAACTGCAAAAATATGTGGAGGAAAGTCCAATCATTAGTATAACCAAATTTGGACTAAATTGATTTAGGGGATTTAATTTTATGGTCATTTTTCTGTAAGACCAATTCATCCGATGATTCTACCTTAAAAACATTTTTTTTCCAAATTGATTAAATTTTTTCTTAAGTATATGATTTGCATCTTTATTATTCAAAATTGTTTATTCATAGAAGAGATAAGTTTTAGGCTATATTTGAATGTGCTTTTTTTTTACTAAAAAATCATCCCGGTCTGATTTTGTGAAGTGTATTTGTTCACATTGAAAGGCTTGTATTATTGCCTTTAATACAAGTTTGTCCTTTTGATCTTGTACAGTTCATGGTGGTCAAAAGTTAAGGAACGTAAAGAGAGTTTGTGGTGACTGACCTCATGACCACATCCAGTGAACATTAAATAAGCTCTGAGTCAATGCCCATTTTGATAAGCAAGGACATATCTGATTAGTTCGCTAGGGCTCTGTGTTGTAATTTTTGTGTCGTCTGCAAGAATTGCAGAAGGCACATAGGGATTACTCTGGTCATATGTCTGTGTATCTGTTTGTGTGTCTGTGGTCAAAATGTTAACCCTTAATGAATTGCATGCCGTATGAGTTCCGTAAGGGCTATGATGATGTAACTTGGTGGAAAGGAGGGGGTGGGGTCGGGTGACATGTTGGTGACCTCATGTGACCTTGGTGACCTTGTGTGACCTTTGGCTGGTCAAAATGTTAACCCTTAATATATTGCATGCCGTGTAAGTTCCATAAGGGCTATGTTGATGTAACTTGGTGGAAAGGAGGGGCGGGGTGGGGTGACATGTTGGTGACCTTATATGACTTTCGTGACCTCATGTGACCTTTGGCCCCATTTACAAGCCACGACGGCAGACGACACTCGCGGTCTGCGGACCGCGATGTATTTTGTTTATTTGCCCTATGAAAAAAAAAAATGGGGAGATCAGAAATTGATTTTAATCTATAGCTACTACTAGTGATATTCAGAACCTGATACTTCATACAAGGGTGCCAGTATAACCTTGATTCATATTGTCCGTCATCTGCAATATTAAATAGGTAATTTCCATATTTCTTTTTCTTCTGAGATATATTGTATATATACAGCATACCTCTACTATGAGATGAGCAATTTTCATGAAACTTGGTACAAGGGTGCCAGTATACCCAACCATCGCCACTATTGTCATCATCTGGAAATATGCATATAAGTAGCTCATTTGCATATTTCTACTGAAAACTAGCTTGTGTGAGCAGCATACCACTGTTATCAGAGCAAGAGAGTTATTCCCTGCACAGCAGGGTTCCTTTTAGAGAAAGAGTTGTTCCCCGTAGCAGGGCACCTTTCAGAGCAAGAGAGTTGTTCCCCATAGCACGGCACTTTTCAGTGCAAGAGAGTTGTTCCCCACAGCAAGACTCTTTTCTGAGCAAGAGACTTGTTCCCCACACAGCAGGGCTCTTTTCTGAGAAAGATTGTTGTTCCCCACAGCAGTGTTCTTTTCAGAACAAGGGAGAGTTGTTCCTCACACATAAGGGTTCTTTCCAGAGCAAGAGTGTTGTTCCCCACACATTAAGGTTCTTTTCAGAGCAAGAGAGTTATTCCCTGCACAGCAGGGTTCTTTTTGGGGAAAGAGTTGTTCCCCACAGCTTGGTTCTTTTCTGAGCAAGAGAGTTGTTCCCCACAGCAGTGTTCTTTTCAGAACAAGGGAGAGTTGTTCCCCACAGCAGTGTTCTTTAAAGCAAAGGGAGATTTGTTCCCCGCACATAAGGGTTCTTAGAGTTTTGTTCCCCACACAGTAAGGTTCTTTTCAGAGCAAGAGGGTTATTCCCTGCACAGCAGGGTTCTTTTTAGAGAAAAGAGTTGTTCCCCGTAGCAGGGCACTTTTCATAGCAAGAGAGTTGTTCCCCATAGCAGGGCACTTTCAGTGCAAGAGTGTTGTTCCCTGGGGATGTGGGGCACTCTCATATCTGTCACATTCAAACCAAGGGACATTTTGGTAACATGCAAAATGCCAAATTGCCGATATAGGTTATTGAGGGACACCCTCCAGCAAACCTATTAAAGAGACACTGGCACATCTGAAAAATAGTGCGCCCTCAAGAATTTTCAAAATCGATATTTTTGCATGGTTGTAAAGCTTTTGTATACATTAGCCCTCACCTGAAATGATTGAGACCAAACCGGCGTCCTTATGGGTAAACAGAACGATCTTATAATAATTAAGGTTGCCGGCGACATTAATTTAGCAGACGACGGAAATGGCGTTTAACACAAGAAAACGCACGCTGTATGCATGTTTCCCACGGCATGTACCCTGTTTGACTGGTCTGTGACCTTTGTGGTTTTAATATCAATGAGTATGCATGATATTCATGTAATATACACATTTTGTTGATTAAAGTTAGTGAAAACTTGAAAGTTAACCTACAAATTACCTGGATGTCTTTTACCTCTTATTAACGTCCCTGTTAATCTGTTTTTGAGTATACTATTTTTATGTGTAAAATGTATCTCTATTCTTCCAATGGCCTAGATTAGCATTTGAGAGCAAGTTGAAGAAATTTCATATTTTGTGAAAATGTGCCAGTGCCGCTTTAAAACCATATATAGTATCTTGCCATTGTTTTGTTTTCACCACAGGTCAGTCAGTCCCGGCTATGTTAGAGTGTGGTTTGCTGAAGGTCATCAAGACAGTACTACAAGACAATAGCATTCCTGATGAGGTACAGTGCAATATTCTAACATTGGCGGGTTTCCTTACACAGTCGGGTAAGTGGTTTGGTTTGTAAGTTAATGGTTTGATTGATTTTTGCCCATTATATATGTTTTCATATTCTGTTATACATCCCAAGCATGTGAAGCCATTTCTATCTCATGTGAAGCCATTTCTATCTCTTGTGAAGCCATTTCTATCTCATGTGAATCCATTTCTATCTCATGTGAAGCCATTTCTATCTCATGTGAAGCCATTTCTATCTCATGTGACGCCATTTCTATCTCATGTAAAGCCATTTCTATCTCATGTGAAGCCATTTCTATCTCATGTGAAGCCATTTCTATCTCATGTGAAGCCATTTCTATCATGTGAAGCCATTTCTATCATGT
>JAMKCH010011586.1:0-47993 GCA_023653785.1 Ophioderma brevispina
CTGACTTCATTCTGTGTAAATTTTACGAAATTTCATTGCGGGCAAATATGGTTTTTCTTTAAAATCTAGTTTAACACGTCTTTCTATGGAGAATCGGCATATAGGGCTCTATAACATACAAATCATTACCTTTGTAGGCCTATATGGCAAGATTCCCGCAATGGATTTTTCTGATTTTTGCAGAGGTAATATAGGTCTTGCATGTCCCTACCCATAACAGTTGTCAAATTTGTGTTGCCACTGCTTAAAATTGCTCTAAAAATAAAAGACAATTTGTGTGGGGTCAAACAGCTAGCTGTGTATATTCATGCCAAATCAATAAAGCGTGAAAAAGACAGGTCCACTTGTTTGCAACTTTATTGGCGAATGTAGTTTTGGCTTTTATACTCATACTCAAGAGCAGTGCTCGATTTAGAGGGGTTTTACATGCACAATGCATGTAACTTTGGCTCTGTGTATGTAGAACTTTCCCTGTGCATGTAAAATTTTGTATTTTTCAGCCCATTTTGAGGAAATATCGAGTTGTGTATGTAAATTTTATTTACTAAATCAAGCCTGCTATAGAGCCATAAATCAAACGATAAAAAAGTTCATCTTTCCATTCACCAATCAGCATAATATAACTGTTTTTCATCACCAACTGTTTCTGCAATTGTATATATTATTAATCTTTCCCTGGAGATGGCCAGCGCACGATAGTGTTGAAAAAAAAAAAACAAAACCCATGTGCGCTTGGCCGGATTCGAACCGGCGACCTTCGTATTACATGCACGACGCTCTAACCGACTGAGCTATCAAGCTGGGTCGGTAGAAGAGCGATAGACATCATCTATAGTTTCTGCAATTGTTTATTCAAAAACTGCAAGACATACAATAAAGTGTTTATGGCCCGTTTCACAGTAATTGCCAACTTTTTGAATTTTCACTTAAAACCTATAGGATTTTTTACAGGAAGGTGATACAGAGTCACTTTTTGTGTTTTTACTTAGATCTCTACTAGACCTACCTCCCATACCTAAACCAACTTATTGGTGCTTGTATTTCAGGAGACGGCCCACACAAAATGGTCAAAATTTGACTGATATGGCGTCAACCAAAAATGCATGCCCTTTTGTTTTCAGCTGCCATTATTAGCTATGTAGAACCTGTCAATTTTTACTTCTGAGTTCTTTTAGGCAACTAGTGACACTTTATTACCATGTGAAAATAAGGTGCAGCAGAGTGCTCAAAAACCTTATATGGAGCAATCAAAATTGAGTGTTGGACGTGACATTTTCCGTTCCCATTGGATACCATTTTATTCAATTACACTGACACTCCTGTGGTGGATATCTGTGGCATTTTATTGTATCATTTACAAAGACAATCCCTCATGATAATGCCCACACAAAATTATGTTACTGGTTCTTGAATTAATTCAGATATGGTTATTTGAAATCTTGTCCGCAGTTTTCCGTTCACAATTTTGTCACGTCCAACACTTTTTGCAGAAGCCCTGTTGTCTTTATGAAGTAAGTTCTATATTTGTGTTACTTATTCTCTGAGAGCACTTTCACTGTACTAGTATACTAAAAGTTTTGACAACCACTGTAAAATGACTTGGCTCCATCAACATGAAATTTTCCGTTCTACCAGTCACGTCCAACACATTTGGTCACATCCAACACACTCGAGTTGCATATCTCAAAAATGAGGTGGTCTGCAACTTTAAATTTATAGTATGTTTCTAGTTGTTCCATGGGTTTGTGAACTACCAACTTACTTTGAGGTGTGATCAGTTTTAGTAAATTTTCAAAAAATTGCCCTGTTCACATTTTCAATTTGTCACGTCCAACGCAAGCTTCAATCAAGCAACCATTCAAATCTAACAGCTTTGAAATATTGGAGGATGAAACAAAGCATTCACTAGGTGAAGTTAGTAGTGTTAAGCTTAAAATCAGTTTTTGTTTTTAATAAACGTCAAAAAGATAAGATTTTAAGTCAAAAATCCGTTCACATGTCACGTCCAACACTTTGGACATAAAGCTAATTATCTGCTAACTTAATGGGTGATATTTGCTTGCATTCGGTACAAATGTTCTCCAGCCTACAACTAATTAATTCATGAAAAAATCACTGCTCTGTTTATTCTTTGATTTTATAAATAAAACTTTTTTATGTCAAGAACCTGTTTTGGGGATAAAATAGAAGCAAAAAATTTCAAGAAATTGTGAAAATTCAAGCATCAATGTTCATATTTCAGTTGGTATTGCCTGAAGGTGCATACTTTACATTTATGATGAAGACAAGTCTAATTTCTTTTGGCAATTTATCTAAATTTCCATTAAAAACTATTTGCATTTTTATTTTACAAAAATGGCTCAATTTTCAAACTCTCTGATTAAAAAAAGTAATAAAGGAGAAAAGATTCAGATGTGCTTTCTATTTTTCCTTAAAATTTATAGTCTTACACACATTAGAAAACAAATAACAAAGCTTGACACTAAGTTTGAAAAAATGACCCCCAGGTTGACAAAAAGTTGGCAATTACTGTGAAATGGACCTTATTCTAGAAGTCTACTAATATGAAAAAGAGGGTCACGAGATTCAAAATTTGTTATCATTTAAAATTTTGCTCTTGATGGAGCAGTGAAAGTTGCAAACCAATGGAGGCTTTCTTGTCAACATATTATTGATTTGGTGTAAATAGAAACTCATGCAAGTTGCCCAGATGTGTACAGTTAGGAAAATGGGTGGTTTTATTCAAATTAGCGTAACTCAGGTTTGACACAATCTTTTTTAATTTAGATATTTAGAAATTGCTCTTTCGAATGACATATTAGTTTAACAATAGTCCACTCAATCTACGGTATGACCTGGACAAAACTGCTACAGGTTTTCTTGCTGTAACTTGTTGTATAAACCCTCCCGAACAACATATCAAAAAGGTAGAAAAAAGGAAGCATGGCAAGACATGCTAATTTGCATAAAACCTATGTGCCATATTTGCCTATATTTTGGTTATTATACAAAATATTAGAAGGGGACGACCCGATTTAAGTAAATAAAGTTTTCATCTTGATAGAATGGTCTTCACCTCTAAACCCCATCTGTAGAGTTTTGCACTGATATTTCAACCCGTTTTCATGTGAGAGCTAAAGATATGATTTTCTTAGCCCTATCATACTATATGTGTGAAATTAATATCGGTCGACCCAAATGGGGTACATTTTCGCTCATAACTTCCAAACCAAATATCCTTTAGCCCTAAGATTTGACAGGGTAAATGAGAAAAATAGTAGCTTCAAATACCAAAATGTTGACCACTTCCGGTAAAATGGGAACGATGCTATTAGCGATCAGGCCATGGCCCTTTAACTCTTGAGTCTTTCTTGCTGTCCAACATATACACGAATCCGACGGGGAAGCCTCGAAAGGACACCCTCTACGTCGCCGCCATTACTGGGGGGCATCCTGGCCACCAAACACACAGTACACACACGCCGCATATTGCCTTTCACGAGCTCGCCGAACGAAATAATAAGAATTTCCAACCTACCTTTTTCGCAATTTTTAACAATTTTCACCGTTTATTTCCATGGATTTATGGAAGGATGATGTCAGGGACTGCCTAAACTGGAATTCCAGGGCAAGTGTCTTACTGTTGTTGTAAAAATTGAAGGTTATCTCGCCCACTTGACTGAGAAATGAACGCTTATGGTTAGAATACGTGTTAAAAATTGGTAATAACAGCCGCGTGAGAAAAATCATTATTCGTAAAATTCAAAAACCAGACAAAAATAAAGTAACAACAGAAAGTTGATATATTCCGTGTACGTGAAAAATTGAATAGTTCCCAAAGACCGATCGTATTTGCTGAAAAACGTGACATTTTCCGATGCGGGTTGTTGATGTTTTAGAAAGGACGCTTCCGTGCCATGTGATCGATTTCGGAGATCTGAACAAAATTAGTCTCGTTTGTGCATGGAATGTGCTACGCCTGGACCCGAGGTACTTGAGGTCTAACCTTTTTGAGTTGGGTACCATGTGTACTGCGGATAGGTTGATGATTCTCTTCCTCATTGACGGTCATGTATTCATTCATTCATCTCTTTGGCATTTAGATGTAGGCCGACTTTATCTGCAGCATTAATGATGCTTTGTAGTAGATCTTATGCAGCACATATCACATCCCCTGTTAGAGCTGCGTAGTCGAGGTCTGTGAGATGCTGATTTTGGTGACGTCTAGAATGCTTGGCCCCCTTTTTATGCTGCTGTCCTACCTATTACTCAGGTTATTACCAAATGACCCCCTTTTTAAAATGTTCACATACTTAATGACCCCCATTTTCTTCTTTCTTGCTATCCACATTTATCACAAGTTTGCATAAAATTATCCACTTTTAAAATATTTTGAACACCCAAATTCAAAATTTTCGCAGCCTACGTGCACATTTTTAACAAATTTATAATTTCATGGCAGCATTTTTTTTAATTCCATGGCAGTTTGAACTCTGGAAAAGAGACATTTCCTATTTTAATTTCAAGTTTTAACATCATTGGCCCCCTTAAAGTTCATACTGGATGACCCCATTTTATTCAGCTTGTGTACCGAATGACCCAGTATTTTGGATACATTTTATCTGAAGGACCTGGGAAAGGACCCTATTTTTCACCTGGCCGAGGCACATATACTCATCACTTCGCATAGGGAGGGCCCCTGGCACTAGTTGACCCAATGTGTTTGAATAAATACTCTCTGATAATAATTTGCTAAAATCCCAATTGCAGTCTGACAATCATCTAGAATGCAAAATTGAGTTGAATCTCTACTAAACTAATCAATAAAAATGAGTAAACTTCTTTGTGAATCAGCCTGTAGGCGCCGTAATGCCAGGCGAACCGCCCACAGCTCCAGAAGGTTGATGTGACAGGGGCGGCGCCAGGGTAAAATCTTAGGAGGGGCGAAACATCATGGGGGGGGGGGGCGAAACAGTACAAAATGAACTCATTTTGGTTAAAAACCCCTAATTTTTGCGCAATTTATTGTGTAAAACCAGTTTTTCCTAGATTTTGAAAATCTCAGGGGGTGACCCCCTCCCACCCCCCTGGCGCCGCCTGTGATGTGATGCTTCCCACTGGCTGTAGTCCAAGACACTGCCAATTGACAGCCTTCCCAGTGGTGTTCCCAGCCCATCTTGGACATGCCTATGGTTTACAGTGTATTGTCTAGTTATTCAGGAGTTTGTTCCATAGATTAGAGGTGGTTTTGGCCTTGGTCAAGTTGACCATAACAATGTATTATGCATTTGTATCATTAATGTTTTTGAAGATCTTGGCATTGTTGACGGCTAACATTACCTGACGAATTTAAAAGTATCAGATGTTTGTTAAGTATATTCGCTGATATTGAGTGGTTATGTTTGGTCACTTATCCCGCAAACACAGGTTCGCCATGATAAACATTCAAAAGTTAGCAGGTATACATTACCTGCATGTGCCTGGAAGTATCCCATACATGCATGCGTCCTATACTTCACTTAAATTGGTTTTGTGTACAGATTCCAATTGAAGCACCACAGGAGGTGGCAACAGTTCTGACAAGATTATTTGACCAAATTCATATCTGTTCAGAATTTTGAAAGAACATACTGTTTCCTGGACTACAAGTACATTACAAACAAAAGGAAGCAATATCTCAAGGAATTTATGCCATAATTGAACTTATTTATTTATACCAAGTAACACCAACATATGAGGTAGAAGTGACTTCAAGGCTGACTCAGACATTTCTAGGGATGGCACCCTAAATTTTGTGACATATCACATTTTTGGCCGTGGTAGCTATTCGCTTGGGTTTTCACCTACTTTCAAATAACAGTGTTGCAGAAAATATTTGTGCCCTTTAGGGCCCCAAAAACAAGTCTGTCTCAGAAGAAGTGTGAAAAATGCGAAATGCGTTTTTTTGTTTTTTTTAATGCTAATGCTGTTTTTCAAATATTTTTTTTTGTATTTCATTTTTGACCCCTTTTCATTTTTTCGGTCGCGAAGGCCGAATTTTTATTCTTTTTCTTATTTTTTTTTAACCTAAAAAACAAAAATTAGGTGGTCAAAGACCAATTTTAAACCAGATGCGTGTGGTTTTCAGAGACAACTTTTTTTTACGGCCTAAGCTTATATCGTCTAAAATCTACATGTGTGATAGTTAATGAAACAATGTGCAATTTTACATCTTAAAGGTGCTTGTTCCGATCGCCTCTGGGACCCCCAATTTACCCGAAGTAGTATAAATGAAAGATGAAAGGTCGTATTTTTCTCATTATCGTCCTGAAATTTCAGCTTCCAAATCCACTTCTTTGCAAAGATATAAACAAAAAATACATCGGTCCTCGGACCGCTTGTGTCCCCTGCCGTCGCGGTTAGTGAATTGATAGGCCTAACATGACCTTTGACCTTGATATGTGACCTTTGACCTCATCAGCAAATGAGGGATCCCATGTTGCACCTATGATTCAAGTTTGGTTCCAATTGAACGTCAACTTTTCAAATGAGGTCAATTTTACATTTTCAGTCTATTTTACAACTTGACCTCACATGACCTTTGACCTTGGAATGTGACCTTTGACCTTGGAATGTGACCTTTGACCTGATCAACAAGTGGGGGATGCCATGTTGCACCTGTGACCCAAGTTTGGTTTAAATCCATCAAAGTATGAGGATATTCAGGCAAATGTTAACCCTTTTTCACAAGACAACAACAGACAACTACAGTGGACAAAGTGATCCTTATTGTGTCTTCCTGCCTTAGGGCAGGCGACATAAAAACTGCCGTTTTAATGGTTAACCATCAATTTTAGCACAGTAGTGAATATGGCTTTGTAATGCGTATTATTGTCAAACCGCAAAATCATTTCCCATAATACTTGATGGCAAGTGTATGCAAGTGCCATGCTCTCAATATCAAGTGAAGAACAAGACACATAAATCGGAACATCAACGTTAACTTTAAGGATACTCACTACAATAAGCCTAACAAAAACCTGAAAATGCATTTACAAAAAGATACAAGGCGATATGAGTGGAAATCGCAGAAAATGTTTTCTAGAGGCTTGCTAGTTAACAGTTTCCTTAAATTGTTATATATGAGTGTATTGAATCAATGGATGTTTAAACATGCTTGGCGCCACGTGCAGCTCGCTGTTGCCAATGTACTATAATAAAAATTCCTTTAAAAAGCAAAGGGAAAGCAAAGAAGAACTATCCATATAAATAGTTTGCAAAGATGATTGTAGACCAGTCTGAGCAATTTCAATAGGTACCCTTATTATATTTTTTTATTGATTTTGTTTTGTACCATGACATAACTGGCACAACTTTCCCGGGCCTGCTGCACCAGATCGCATATCACTACGTTCACTTCTCTTACTCCCACGGGCAGCGCCGGGGTGAAATCATATAGGAGGGGCATAACATCAAAGGCGGAAAAAACATTACAAGATTAACTCATATAGGTTAAAAAACCCTAATTTTTATGCAATCTATTCCTTAAAAACCAGTTTTTCCTGAATTTTGAAACCCTCTGGTTTCCTGAACTTTTTACAACTATAGGTCTCATTTTTTTTTTAATTTTTTAATTTTTTTGCAATTTGAATTAATTGTTCATAGCAAAAAATGTCATGATTTATATAAGACATCTATTTCTCTCTGACATCCAAAGATTATGTTTTTATTGTGGAAATATAACTGCTATAGCCCATTGGTATAGCCATATTTGTACCTTTCAATTGGAAATTTCTAGGACACTATCAGTGATTCACCCAAAAGAGTCAAATATTTGAAATTTGCAGAAATGGCTTAAAGAGTAGGAAAAGTCTGTAGAATCCCCATAAGTTACTTTTTCCAACTGAAGAATTGCCAGAAAAGGAAGAAAATGGCAGTGTTCAAAGATATGAATCTCCACTCACTTTTACGGGTTGTAGTAAGTGTCCGTACGGACAGTAATAACTAAAATATCTGATTTTGTCCTTATTAGGTTGCTTCTGGACTTATCATTTGCAGGGTATGTTAGGGCACCTGTACTTGTTACAGACATGTAAAAATCTGACTTTTGATTTTTTCACTTCTCTAATTTAGCAAATCACTGATAGTGCCTTAGTTTAAAACTCTGGATTTGGAATTTTTGTTATATACGGTGTCCTATATGGTACATCTGTTATAAAATGTTACTGCATCAAAACGAAAAACCTGATTCATCTCAAACTTTGGAATTGTGCATTTTAGGCAACTACTATAGTTGACTATTTTTAATTGATATACATAAAATTATATTTTGAAATCTCCGAGTCAGCCTATACACCTTTCTTTACTTGCCAATCAATCTTCAAAATGTGCACTAATACAAAAGCACTGAACACCTCAATACATAACCATCAATTACTAATCACCACACAAAGGACGGGAAGAATATTTAAATTACAAACTCTCAGGTTCTCTAATACACAAACGTATGGTGTAATTCAATTGGGAGAAGCCATTGCGACACTCTGCGATTTCTTTTACTGCTAAGTTTCGGTGAAAAATCAAAACAAATTTCTTTCTGTATTTTGTGGGATTGTCACCTACTGTCCCAGCTGGGATCATTACCACTGAAATAATTTTGTCCTCAAGTTCTTCTACCGAAACATCTGCATAAGATGCAATATAACCATCTGGCTGATCTAATACTGCATAGTAGCATCCGTTCCCAATTTTACAAAAGCCTTTGGATGTCGCATATTTACCTATTGTATCCACACAAACAAAAGCTGATAAAACTGGTTCAAATCTCTCTTTTCTTTCAACACTTTCTCCAATCGCTCCCGACTGCCCTCCTGAAGACCCCATGGTACAAGCTTCCTTTTCTGTTTTAGTAGAATCGAGTGCACGATCATCACCTGTGTGTTTTCCAAAATTCTGTACACATTGGACAGGTGCATTTTGTTTGTCTTCTAAATGTACTTTGGGAACTCTTTGTCTACTACTAGTACTAGCTCTGTTTGAATTACTAGCTCTGTTTGAATCACCAGCTCCTGCATCTTTGCTGTCAGTCATTTGATTCATAGCCAAGTTGGCCTCAGTTTTTAATTGTGATGGCATTGCATTTGTTCCAATCTTATTTGCAATATCAATTAATTGGTTAGAAGCTATCACGTTTGGATTTGATTCACCCACTTGGCTACCAGAATATGCAGCTCCCAGCGCTTCTGCATTACTCTGTTTGCCAAATGATTCTGTGTCACATATTTTTAAAGGGACAAATGTTGACAATTTGCTTGGCCCTCCTTCGAAAGCTTTATTCAATGGAGCAACTGGATGGAAGAGTGTTGTTGTTGCGACTTGTAATGGTGCTTTGAAAGTAGCTACTCTGTTTGTAGATGGCAGATTCTTATGTTGTTGGTCAGAGATATGTTGATTGAAAGAGGGATTGGATATATGTTTATTTGGAATATCTTCTGATTGGAGTGTTGGATTCAATGGAGTGAGATGAGAGGCTGTAGCTCCTGCACCTTGTAATTGCAAAGATGCTGTATGAGAAGCTATGTTGGTGGTAGAAGGCAGATTGTTATGTTGGTCTAAGATGAGCTGATCGAAAGATGTACTGGATGTACATTTCATAGAGACATGGTCATGTTTGCCTGCTCCATCTTCTAAATCGAGTGCTGGATTTAATAGTGTATGAGAGGCTGTAGTTGTGGGCACTGCTGCACTTGTGGTAGGAGGAACATTGTCATCACATCTACTGGAAGGCTGATTAGAAGATATACTGGATTTACGTCCCTGTGGAACATAGTCATGTTCTCTAGCTATATTTCCCTTAAGATGTTGAATGGTTACTTGTTTCCAGGGAAAAACATGGGCACGCATATGATGTTTTTTCAAAGAGCTCTACTTCTGAATAACTGTTGACATGCGTGACAGAAATAACAGTGTTGTCTGTGATAATCAAGTTTTTTAGCTGTGGCAAAATGCATAGCACAATCTTTGCACCGATGGACTTGAAATTGTTCAAAATGCAGGTCCATCTCACATTTTGTGGTGAATATCCTATCCTGTGTTTGGCAACATTTACAAATGCCTTCCATTGCATACATTGATTTGACAGATGAACCAACATGCAACATCAACAGTCTGTTATATTTAAACTTGCTTCTACAACATTTGCACACTGTACTGGTCTTTTTATATTTCTGCAATTTTGCTGACAGAAATTCGTCTTTTCCTTTACCCACATTGTTTTGTTTGCACTTTTTCAAATGAACTGAGAGCTCTACAAAGTGCTGGAAGTGCATATTACACAAGGCGCATACAAGCTTATCATGCAGTGCTTTCTGGCATTTGTCTCATATGGCATTTTACATGTGACACATCTGAGAATCACCAGTTGAAGCCATTTTTGGTCCCATTTGGAAACCGATTCATGCCACCTCAGCTGTTCTGTTGATTTGTATTCTTTATGGCAATGTTTGCATCTAGTGTTTGTGGTACTCTCTTGCTTTTGGTCAAACATCCTTGATTTTTTCCCATGAAATGTATCTGCCTTGCCACCTTCATTCATACTAATCTCCTTTGTGACTTGATTTTCTTCATCTTCTATTTCTTGACATGAACGTTGTAATTCTTCCCTTTCTTGAGAATGGTTTTGGGCAACTTTTGATGTATTCTTACCGGGTGACAACTTGCTGATGAGAAGATCTTCATTACTGTTTGACTTGTCATCCTCAGAATTTTTGTCAGGTTTGTATGTATGGACATGCTTGGTACCTGAAGGCAGCAGATGGTGCTTCTTTTCACTTCTATCAGATGAATCCATGGACACTGTGTTATTACCTTCCGCACTAGCAACAATCACTTCTTCAGAACCTTTCCTGATCTCTTCAGATGAAGCGGTCTTTGCTGACATAGATATCGCCTCTTTGTTTTCTTCGTCTAGGTGTACCTTAGTATCATGGTTATCCTTTTCTGCCTTGGTTTGAAAGTGAAGCCTGCAGAGGTTACAGACAAATTGAAATCTGGTTTCATGAGAAATTTTCTGACACTTAAACTCAACATTAGTCCCACAATATGAGCAGAGATGAACCTTTGTTAGCTTAGTAAGATGATCACTTCTGTTCTTCCATTTGATCTTCTCTCTACAGCGTGGACAATCTTCTCCCAGCTTAGCATGTTTCATCTTATGCATGAATTTCTGGCATGTGGTGTCTATTTTATCCCCACAAATTGAACATGTCTGTCCAAGATTTAAAGCTTGATTGGGGTAATGATTTTCAAAGCTGTCTAATGTGAAGAATACTTTGCTGCAGTGAATACACCTAAGTTGGTCTGAACGTCCTCCACTGTTTTGTTTGCTTAATGTAATGACTTCACGAGTGTGTTTTTTATGATGCAGTCGCCTCTCACATTTTGATTTTAGCTTTTCTCCACAAACAGAGCATTCGCTTTTCTTGAGATAACCAAAGTGGTAATTGTACATTCTAGTGTTTGAAAACTGCTTATGACAATGTTTGCATGTCAGCACTACTGGATTACTAGTCTTTTTCTTTAAAGTTTGCTGTTGTGATTGCTTTGATGGTATGGACATAATACCCTCACTGTGTCTCTTTGCATGAAATGCTACTTGACAAGCCATTATCAATAAATCACCACAGTCTTTGCATGTCTTCTTCTTTGGTTCTTTCAGTCTCATCAGATCTAAATGTTGGCTTAGTTCTACTTTATTTGGGAACCATGACTCGCAATAATCACAAGGGCTTTCCCCTGACTTGTGCACAGCTTCTCCTTCCCAGCTGTGCTTTCCTTGGTGCATAGGCTTCTCACATGACCATTTTAAGTTTACACCACAGTTTTCACAAACTTCATTTGGCTGTAGCTCAGTTGCTTTACTTTGATGGATATCCAATAGTATCTTATTATCAAAGTGCAGTTGGCAAAACTTGCATTTGATCCAGATGGAATTGGATGTGGTCTCCAGTCCCAGATCTCTGCTTTTCTGATCATGCATTTCAATATGATTACTAAATTGAGTGTGATAATGTAGAGGCAGGTGAAGATGACATGAGTAACAATTTAGAGTCGTCCTTCGCAAATGTTCATCATATGCTTCCCGTGATTTAAAGGATATGCCACACCGGAAGCATTGGTAATACTCGCATTCCCAAGAGCACACAAGTTTGTTAGACGAATCCAGTATGGACTTGACATGTGCTGATAGCTTACGAGCCGTTCCAAAAAACTTATTACAGTGTTTACACAAATATTTTGGGACAGGTTTTCTTGCTGGCTCTCGTAGGAACATCAAATGTGTCCTCAACGTAGCAGGACTTTGGAAGGATTTACCACAATGTCTGCAAATAAGATCTTTACATTCCTCCACTTTTGTTGGAAAGTTATGTATTCTTTGAAGATGAAACATCAGAGGTTTACGTTTCATGAAGTGAGCTCCACATTCTTTGCAATGTATCTTGTATTTCTTGGTGTGCTCATCAAGCTGTTTTGGAGTCTCAAATTCTTGGCCACATAGGAGACACTTGCACAGGAGTCTGTCGGTCACCTTTTTTGAATATGCCATGTGTGTGTCCAACATGTCAGAAGGAAACAGACGATGACAGCTCTTACAAGCAGGAAAATTGTGGTACCGCGTACCATGCTGGAAATAAAAATGGTGTTTCATTTGTTTAGGGGTTCTCATGTGCCTACCACACAAAATACATGCATATTTATAATCTTTCTGGTGTTGTAACATGTCACACTCTGAAACATATATCATGTTTAACACATGGTTCTGGACGCACACCATACACCTCTTTGGGTAATCAGATTTTGTTTCTGACACCAACGTTTTGTGCTCTTCCAATAATGCTTCTGAACTAAATGTAACTTTACAATCGGGACACATGTTCCTTGCGCTGTTTGAATTATCTTTGTTTGTTCCCTTATCTTCACCACTCCCATCAAGTCCTGTGGTTGTTGCTAACTCCACTCCAAACTTCCTTGGGCATTCTATCTTCAAGTGCATCTGCAGAGTTTCTTCATCTGGGAACTGGGTGTACCCACACTGCTTGCAGGTGACAAATTGGTGTGCATTATAGTAGTGATGAAGAAACTTAACGGTAGAAGAAAAGGCATTATGGCATTCTGCACAAATAACATACTTATCATCTCCCTCCATAGCAGACGCTTTAGCTCTTACATTGCACGTCTGTATGTGATGTTCGTAATTGCTTTTTAATTCAAATTTAATGCAGCATAACTTACACACATAAGCTGCCCTGGATTTTTTCCAAGGAGCTGAATTTTGGGGATATTTCTTTCTTGAGGAACAAGACTGTGTATCACCATCTCTACTATTGTCTCTGCCTTTACTTTTTCTTTTGCCCAACCTTTTCTTATTTGACAGCTTCCTCAGGCAACTCTCCTCATGATCTATGATGTCTATCATCATTTTTCCACAGTACTGGCAAATATCCCTTACCAAACGGTGAACAGTCCTCTCATGCAAATTTTTACGATGTTTACTTGCATAAAGTTTACCACAATATGAGCACTGGTGTTTTCCTCCCAGCACATGCTTCTGTCTCTCATGTTTAAGCTTTGCTAACCTTGTGAAGAATCTTTTCCCACACTCTTTGCACAAAAACTTTCCTTTACATATCAAAGGGTGTTTTTTCTGTCTATGGTAGCGTAGATGATAAGCCGTGTGAAAGGTCTGATCACATGCCGTGCAAGTGTAGTTGCCAGTATGTTTAATCAGATGTGCACTGTAAGTCTTAGCATCACACACTTTATCACAAAAAGAGCAAACTACCTGAGCTGCATTGTGAGGGACTGGTAGAGTATTCAAAATATGTGCACTTTCATTTTCTCCAGGTTTTTCCTCGATGGCATTTGAAATATTAGATCTTCTCTCACTGATTTTTAGTTCTTCTGATTCACTAGATTTTTCTTCTGAATGGTCATTGTCTGCCTCCTTTGCCCTATGTGTAGACTCATACTCAGAGTTCTTTTCTCCATTCAATCCAGCTTCTTCTGAAATCGAAAACAAATGAAAACAAGATTTATAAAATCTAGCTGGTTTCCTGGCCATAAGTAGGATTTAATTGGGAGTAAGCAATGTTACATGAAATTATATACCGACTGAAAAATAACATTTGCTTGAAAATGCAGCATGTCCCAAAAATGTCCCTCTGTACAGTGCAATTTACCCATAGGAAAAATATTTCATACAGTGCCATGTACAATTGTTGACCTATGAAGCGTTTGACGTCATCACAACAGATTCACTGATGAAAATTTCTTAAAATTGTCACAGCTTGATGCTGATATTACCCACAATTCACCACTCCAAGATGGCAGAAATGAGGAGAAAACATCGGAGGAATCTTTGTTGTAAGTGGTTTCAAGCCCCATCAAAATCGGTCAAGGTAAAGTATTTTTATATTTATTTTGTGGCGAAAGTTTCAGCGCATAGTTGGAAAACTGGAAAAAATCAATCAGCATGGGTTTTTTCTTTGAATAAGATATGTGTTTCTTTTCGTATTGTACTGAATCTTTGTATTTGAGAGTTGAATGCAATAGAAAATTTTATGTGGAGGTGTTTGCAAATTTTGTGGATCCGATGTTTTTCCTCGGCATGAAATTTCAACTTTCGTGCGACCTTTGGGTGTTTTAGTAGATCAAATGTCCGTGTGAAGTTGTTCGCACATGAGAATTAGCTATAGCAGATCGTACATATTAGAAAAAATACAGCAAGTAAACTTGCGCGATCCCCCTGGCAAGATGGCAGTATACACAAGGTGGTTAGTTGGCACAGTTGTCAGTTGCAGGGCATCAAAATTCAATAAATTGTTCTCATGGAATAATATCTAGAAATGTAGCAGTTTCTGAAAAATGAAAGCCTAACCAAAGGGGAAAATGACCGCATATGACCTTTGACCTTAGTATGTGACTTTTGACCTCAACAACATATGAAGGAACCCATATTGCATCTTCGACCCAAGTTAGGTTGTAATCGGATTTCAACTTTTCAAAGACGACCAGAAAAACAAAAACCGACCTCAGTTGACCTTTGACCTTGGTCCATGACCTTTGACATCATCCACATATGAAGGAACCCCAATTGCACCTTCACCCCAAGTCTGGTTTAAATCGGACTTTAACTTTTTGAAGGAGACGCGAAAAACGAAAACCTAACCAAAACCTAACCAAACTGGAACTGGAACATGACCTCAGATGACCTTTGACCTTGGTACATGACCTTTGACATCATCCACATATGAAGTATTTGTGTTTTGTTCGAGGGGGGGGCACTTGTATTCAAAGGTGGATATGATTCGTGAACAAGAAAACGCGTAAAAAGGGTCTTTTTTCCAACAAGCGATGTACGCGCGTACGTTGATTAGGGTGTCAAAAACAGCAAAATATGGAAAAAAGGGTATGTTTTTTAGTAACCCTGAAATTGTGATGTACGCGAGATCAAAATTGTCAAAAATATTGTAATTTGGAAGTAAAGCAACATGAGCAAAGCCAGATAATAAAGGTATATATTATCAACACAATACATTGCTCACTTGTTTACGGTAGCAAAAACTGACAAAAAGACTTGTTTATGGTACATGGTGAGCAAAAACTGCTTGTTTAGGGTATGTTTTTTAGTCGGTGGAAATACTTGTTTAGGTGTGCATTTCGGAAGTCCATGTTCACGCATCATATCTACCTCTGAATACAGGGCCGCCGAGAGAAATTGCGGGCCCGGGGGAACATTGGAGTTACGGGCCCCCTTTTACCAACTTCGTTTTCCAGAACCCCAGGGGGGGTTGAAGTTGCAGTGGCTGCGAAGCGGGCATGACGCGGTACGGGTGGGAGCTGTATAATGTAGTTGATCGATGCAACTTAATGGCAGTTAATGGATGTTTTTGTTTGAATTTGAATTTTGTTAATGTAGACGGCCCGGGGTGGGTGCGGGAGGGGGTGTCCCCCTCCTGCGCGAAGCGCGGAAGCCTTGCAATGTTCACTTTCCAAAACACATTTTCTCATGAAAATTTGATAGAAACAAATAGAAATTTGTAAGTGTTATCACTTTTAATGATAGAGGTATGATAAAAGGTTTTTAAAAAGTAAAATATAGCTGATAGTTTTAGTTTTGTTTCAAATAATAATATAAAAAGTGTTCATGGAGAGTTCATACATGAAGCGGCCCGGGGTGGGTGCAAGCACGAAGCGCGGAACCCTTGCAATGTTCACTTTCCAAAACACATTTTCTCATGTATATTTGATAGAAACAATTTGAAATTGGTATGTACTGCACTTTATAATTCATGGCCAACCGTTTTATAAAGCCAATTCTTAATTGTTTTTCTGTGTAATTTCTCAAACCAAGAGACGCCCTGCACTAAATTTATTAACAGCGCGTAGCGCGAAAAAAATTGAAATTTCGTGGACAGGGTATTTTCTCAACGTAAGTAGGTATCGTTGTCACAGGAGGGGGAAACGGGGCCCCTATGTATCCGTCAATGCTCTCTCTTTCTCTCTCTCTCCATCCCCATCTCTCACTTTCTCCCTCTCTGACTTTTGTCACAACAGCAAGGGCTGAACTTTTAAGGGCCCTAGGACCCTGGGCCCCCTAGGACCCCGGGGTCAATTACCCCCTTTGACCCCCCCTCTCGGCGGTTTTTTTTTTTTTTTTTTTTTCCCCCCCCCCCCGGATTTTGTTTGTATTATAATAAATTATTATTTTCAAGGTCTAGCCTATAATTCGTGAGAAACCCTACAATAATTTACGATTTCAACTACCCCCTCTCTACTTTTGAATATTATCAATATGGAGGATTATTTTGAAGTCAGCAATGGGTAAATTGCACTGTGCTCTGACTGCTGAATTAAAGGTGCTTGTTCCGATTATGTCTATTGTATTCTATACTAATATGAGAGCCTGACACTTGCACATACACCCTATAAAGTACCGTGGGAAACAAACTTGCGGTTGATGGTAGAAGCAATAATGCACATTGCAAAGCCCTATTCAATACTGTGCTAATATTGATGGTTAACCACTAAAACAGCGGTTTTTTGTTTATATCTTGGGAATGGAATGGATTTGAGGGCTCAAATTTCAGGACGACAATGCCAAATACAGCCTTTCATCTGATACCAAAATCGATACTACTTCCGGGTAAATCAGGGAGGGTCCCAAAGACGATCGAAACACGCACCTATAGAGTGACAGGAGGAGATTTTTTTAGGATACAAATTGCACTGGATCGGTCGTAGACCACCTACTGAGAACGCTTTGAAAGTTTATTGGACAAACAAGTACAAAAGAAAACTGCAAACCCTTGTTTTGAACTTGCATGCTATCGTAATCATTCCTATAGAAAATGCTTTGAATTTCTGTCGTGCACGACAGAAATGAATAAATTATCACTTTATTACATAAAGATGGCGTATTCGGCTTATTCACTTCAGGTGTGATCTAATACATTGGTAAGCATTTCAAATATGCAAAAAAAACAGGGTTCGAAAAAATTTCGGGGTGCTTCTTTCTGGAAATGTCCTCATGTCTCTTTAATTAGTGGGCTATAGAAGGTCAATGTTTCAGATCACTTCAAACACAGGCTCATTTGATGACTTTAATCACCCTGATCACACTTTCGAGGATAAAAATGAAAAAAGTGCGAAAACCAGGGTGCCCCATCGAAATATCCAAAATGGCCGCCAAATTGTCAAAAATTTGATTTTTGACCATAACTCCGTTATTTTTTGATCAATTTGCTTAATTTTGGTGGCAATACCCATGTTTTGGGGTATTAGGAATCATGCTATGCAACTTTCATCTCACGATAGCCTTTCGTTTTCCTGAAAATGACGTTTTTGCTTAAAATTGAGCTCTGAGGGCGCTTTCCCATAAATGCGCATCCGATTGATAATATTGATTTTAACATTCAAAAAGTTGAAGAGAGTTTCATTGTGAACACTTGCAGAAAATTTGACTTGCGTGGTGTTTGCGGTTTTACAACTATAGGCTTTTTATTGTCATAAAAATGCCCTCCATTGAAACCCACACGTAACAAAGTTTGTTGACCCCTGTGTATTCCAATGAGAGTGTTTTCGTCAAATTTTAAATTGATGCCACGGGAAAATGGCAAGTGTAGCTCTAATCTTCAAAAAAATGATGAATCAACAATTCTGATGATGGTCCACCGGTTAAAATTGAAAACTTTTGATACGATATGTACTTTTTGGGAAAGCGCCCTCGCAGTCTAATTTTAAGCTAAAATTGCCATATCGAGAAAACGAAAAGTCGTGGTGAGATAGGAGTTGCATAGAATGATTCCTTGCATGCCAAAACATGGGTATTGCCACAAAAATGAAGGTGATTAAACAAAAGCTTATCAAGTTATGGTTAAAAATATGATTTTTGGCAAATTTGGCGGCCATTTTGGATTTTTCGTTGGGGCACCCTGGTTTTCGCACTTTTTATTTTTTTTCGTCGAAAATGGGATAAGCATCATTAAAGTCATCATTCTAGCCTGTGTTCGAAGTGATCTGAAACTATGACCTAAATATGACCCTCTATAGCCCACCTCTACTTTAATTCCAAAATCAATAGAAAGCCCATTTAATTGCTTCTGTGAAAATTTCCTTGGTCTCGCTTCTTCAGTTTTGAATACACAATCTATTAGTCGGTCTCATAGCCGGGCTCATCAGGGAAATGGTGTCCCCTTTTGGATGAAAAGTGATTCTAGACCGATTTTTTCAGCTGAACACGATTTTGAACGCCGATTGTTGATAAAATGTGCCCAAAGTGCTTCCACTACCAAAAGGGGTCTTTTTTACAAAAATGGTTAGGGATAACCTATTTCAGTGATTTAAAGGTTTAATTGCACATTTTCAGGCATGAAAAACGTAATTGAATATTCAAACACACCTAAAAAAAACATAAATATTTTTCCGGGGGTACCACCACCAAAAGGGTCGTTTTTATCAAAATTGTAATTATATCCTATTTCAGTAATTTACAGGTAAAATGATACATTTTTAGGCATGAAAATGCAAATAGACCCAAAAATACACTCATAAAGGCACCCAAAACTCTTTTCCGGGGGTACCACTACAATAATGTGGGTGGGTATTTTAATGAAATTTTAATGATTTACCAAAAGGGTTAGGAATATCCTATTTTAGTGATTTAAAGGTCAAATTGTATATATTCAGGCATAAAAAACGCAACTAAGTATTTAAAACACCTTAAAATAATCTTAATGTGTTTTTCCGGGGGTACAACTACCAAAAGGGTCGTTTTTACATAAAAATGCTAGGAATATCCTATTTCAGTCATTTAAAGGTCTCATGATACATTCTTAAGCATGAAGGAATGCAACTAGACAACAAAACAAACACAAAAATATACCCAAAGTGCTTTCCGGGGGTACCACTACAAAAATGTGGGTAGGGCATTTCACTGAAAGGACTAAGAAAGTTGAATTAACATGATTCAACTGTCCAATTTTTTCAGGTATGAGAAATCATGTGGCCTAAACAAACAAAGAATTCAGGGTAAGTTAACAGTGTAGAGAGGTGCAACAGAATTAGCTTTATTTTGATGTCTAGTTATGATTTTCCGGCATGCGTATTTTTTTAAACAAAGTTCCAGAATGTAAAGTTAAAAGTTGCTTATGAGAAATTTGCTGAAGGCTATGAATGTGCTTCGTTTCAATTATTTCTGGGTCATATTTATGTTTTAGCCCATTTTGTGATTTATCAGAGTCCCATTCAGATTAAAAAGACAAAATTACTCTCTTCCTCCTATACCAGAAAATATATAGTTTGTTAGTAACTAGGAATATATAAAAGGGGACTGAACAATTTAGACATCTTTCCTACCCTGCTGATTTTTAATTCACAAAATTATTTTATATACGGTAACTAGAAGTGTTGGCATTGGTAATTACTGCATGCTAAATCCTACCATCTAGTTAAACTTAGTTGCAGAGAAACACTTATATTTATAACATGTTCTACTTCTTTTTGTCGAAGTCAATTTTGATCAAATTCATATACAGTTCCCTATAAGAGACGAACGATACTATTCAAAGAAATCCCAATAAAAAGAAAACATAATTGCAATTGTTAGAATCAACTTAATCTACTTTCAATTGACATGAGCCCCTCCTAGCTCATTTCCACATGTCCTTTTCTTTCGTTCTCTTCTGTACCCCTTTCTTTCCCTGTCCTTCTTCCTTTCTTTATGAAATAATTTTCTTTCTTTTCCTTCTATGGATTTTCTTTGTTTTCCTAATTTATTATTTCTTTCTTTTTTTCTTCTATAAATATTATTTTCTTCGTTCTATCTGTTCTTTTCATTCCATCTTTTCTTTCTTTTCCATCTTTCTTTTCCTTCTCCTTTCATTACCTTTTATCTTTTCGTTGCTTTCTTTCTATCTTTTCTTTCTGTTTTCTTTTCCTTGTTTTCCTCCTTTTCACCCCTTTCCACCATTCCCCTCTTCTTCTCTTTCTTTCTTTCCACCTTACCGATCTTACAAGCTTTTTATTTTCTTTTTGTTTCTGAAACTGTTTCTTTTATTTTGTGTCTGTCTTTCTTTGTGTTTGCATTTCAGTCTGTATTTCCACTTTTTATGTCTCTTTTTGTCTTTCTATATCTGTTTATTGGTCTTTGATTCACTTTTATTCTGTATAGGTCATGAGCCCATAACCGAAACCCTGCACCCCCGGGGATTTTTGGAGACCACTATTTTTGGAAACCTTATACACATAGCTATCAAAATCAGGTTGTCTGCAAAAATCCCCATCCTGGGTTAAAGAGTGAGGGCGCTTTTTTCAAAATGGCGGCCAATATTCACTTAATGCCCTTTTTTGACATATATCTTCATTTTTGATCCAAATTCATGCACTATGTGACCACTTAGTCGCACCAAAACACACCAAGGAATAGTTGAACACCTTTTGGCATGCTTAACCTGCCTCTAGAGGGCGTCATATTTCAAAATGGCCACCTAAACAATGAAACACTGTGTATTTACACACTTAATGCCTCTTTAAAGGCAAAATGTCGGTGTCACCTAATTATATACTTTGTCATGCACCTGTGGATTAGTTTGAGGTATAGTAAACACTTATAAATGAAGTAGTAGCCTTTCAAGTGTATATATAGGGGGCGCTTTATGTAAAAATGGTCTATGACTTACTATACACTAGACCACAACCACAGCCTCCTTAATCACTGATCACCTTTCTTGAGTCTTGATGTGTTGACGGATGGTTACTAAGTGAGCAACAAGCTTCTTACTACGCCTGCTTGCGAGAGCTTCAGGCAAGGAGTGTACGCGTTGCGACGCAACCAAACGCGTCCACATAAGTCGTTGTTGTTAAGAAATTACTAACGTACTTCAACACACAGGTGCTTGGTTGTGATCTATGTGGGCTCAGGGATGGAATGCCCCGGAGGGAGCGTGCTCATGCCTCTCCTGTTCGGCATTTGTGCTGGCGACCGGCCTGAGAATGCGGAAGCCTGTCGTTTTGTCTGGAAAAACAATCTTGGAATTGGCGCACAGGATGCAGATGTCAAACGGAGACTCAAAGGGCCTTTAGATGGGCTCGCCCCTTATTGTGAGGAGAACCATCAGCACGCAAGTCCATCCGGGGCACAGGTGAGGTGTATGCTTTCTGTCTGTGCGGCCGAGCCAGGCGTCACCTTTGAGTGACCTGGTCTGGAGCGCCCCTGGAGCACTGTGATAGTAATGTTTACTTAGGAGTCACCTTGGACCGCACTCTCTTATAAGACCCACATCGGAAGCAGTAGCGTAGCTAGGGAGGGGCAAGGGGAGGGGGAATATGCCCCGGACACCACCTCAGGGGGGCGCTGAAATGATGTTTCGAAAAAAATACCGTTGTTGTGATTTTTGTTGTTATTGTCACAGGCAGTATAGTTCATCCGCTTCAAGATGATAATGAGAAAACTGAGATCTCCCCGAAGGCACTCAAACATACTAAAACTGAGAGGTTCCGGGGCTCCGTCACCTTTACCACCCGCTAGGGGCAGTATAGTTCATCTGCTTCAAGATAATGAGATATTACTGAGATCTCTCCGAAGGCACTCAAACATGCTACTTAACTCAAGAGCTTCCACGGGCTCCGAACCCTTCCAGGGGCAGTATAGTTCATCTGCTTCATGATTGTGAGATAACCGAGAGCTCTCCGGATGAGCTGAAAACGCGTAAAAAGGGTCTTTTTTCCAACAAGCGATGTACGCGCGTACGTTGATTAGGGTGTCAAAAACAGCAAAATATGGAAAAAAGGGTATGTTTTTTAGTAACCCTGAAATTGTGATGTACGCGAGATCAAAATTGTCAAAAATATTGTAATTTGGAAGTAAAGCAACATGAGCAAAGCCAGATAATAAAGGTATATATTATCAACACAATACATTGCTCACTTGTTTACGGTAGCAAAAACTGACAAAAAGACTTGTTTATGGTACATGGTGAGCAAAAACTGCTTGTTTAGGGTATGTTTTTTAGTCGGTGGAAATACTTGTTTAGGTGTGCATTTCGGAAGTCCATGTTCACGCATCATATCTACCTCTGAATACAGGGCCGCCGAGAGAAATTGCGGGCCCGGGGGAACATTGGAGTTACGGGCCCCCTTTTACCAACTTCGTTTTCCAGAACCCCAGGGGGGGTTGAAGTTGCAGTGGCTGCGAAGCGGGCATGACGCGGTACGGGTGGGAGCTGTATAATGTAGTTGATCGATGCAACTTAATGGCAGTTAATGGATGTTTTTGTTTGAATTTGAATTTTGTTAATGTAGACGGCCCGGGGTGGGTGCGGGAGGGGGTGTCCCCCTCCTGCGCGAAGCGCGGAAGCCTTGCAATGTTCACTTTCCAAAACACATTTTCTCATGAAAATTTGATAGAAACAAATAGAAATTTGTAAGTGTTATCACTTTTAATGATAGAGGTATGATAAAAGGTTTTTAAAAAGTAAAATATAGCTGATAGTTTTAGTTTTGTTTCAAATAATAATATAAAAAGTGTTCATGGAGAGTTCATACATGAAGCGGCCCGGGGTGGGTGCAAGCACGAAGCGCGGAACCCTTGCAATGTTCACTTTCCAAAACACATTTTCTCATGTATATTTGATAGAAACAATTTGAAATTGGTATGTACTGCACTTTATAATTCATGGCCAACCGTTTTATAAAGCCAATTCTTAATTGTTTTTCTGTGTAATTTCTCAAACCAAGAGACGCCCTGCACTAAATTTATTAACAGCGCGTAGCGCGAAAAAAATTGAAATTTCGTGGACAGGGTATTTTCTCAACGTAAGTAGGTATCGTTGTCACAGGAGGGGGAAACGGGGCCCCTATGTATCCGTCAATGCTCTCTCTTTCTCTCTCTCTCCATCCCCATCTCTCACTTTCTCCCTCTCTGACTTTTGTCACAACAGCAAGGGCTGAACTTTTAAGGGCCCTAGGACCCTGGGCCCCCTAGGACCCCGGGGTCAATTACCCCCTTTGACCCCCCCTCTCGGCGGTTTTTTTTTTTTTTTTTTTTTCCCCCCCCCCCCGGATTTTGTTTGTATTATAATAAATTATTATTTTCAAGGTCTAGCCTATAATTCGTGAGAAACCCTACAATAATTTACGATTTCAACTACCCCCTCTCTACTTTTGAATATTATCAATATGGAGGATTATTTTGAAGTCAGCAATGGGTAAATTGCACTGTGCTCTGACTGCTGAATTAAAGGTGCTTGTTCCGATTATGTCTATTGTATTCTATACTAATATGAGAGCCTGACACTTGCACATACACCCTATAAAGTACCGTGGGAAACAAACTTGCGGTTGATGGTAGAAGCAATAATGCACATTGCAAAGCCCTATTCAATACTGTGCTAATATTGATGGTTAACCACTAAAACAGCGGTTTTTTGTTTATATCTTGGGAATGGAATGGATTTGAGGGCTCAAATTTCAGGACGACAATGCCAAATACAGCCTTTCATCTGATACCAAAATCGATACTACTTCCGGGTAAATCAGGGAGGGTCCCAAAGACGATCGAAACACGCACCTATAGAGTGACAGGAGGAGATTTTTTTAGGATACAAATTGCACTGGATCGGTCGTAGACCACCTACTGAGAACGCTTTGAAAGTTTATTGGACAAACAAGTACAAAAGAAAACTGCAAACCCTTGTTTTGAACTTGCATGCTATCGTAATCATTCCTATAGAAAATGCTTTGAATTTCTGTCGTGCACGACAGAAATGAATAAATTATCACTTTATTACATAAAGATGGCGTATTCGGCTTATTCACTTCAGGTGTGATCTAATACATTGGTAAGCATTTCAAATATGCAAAAAAAACAGGGTTCGAAAAAATTTCGGGGTGCTTCTTTCTGGAAATGTCCTCATGTCTCTTTAATTAGTGGGCTATAGAAGGTCAATGTTTCAGATCACTTCAAACACAGGCTCATTTGATGACTTTAATCACCCTGATCACACTTTCGAGGATAAAAATGAAAAAAGTGCGAAAACCAGGGTGCCCCATCGAAATATCCAAAATGGCCGCCAAATTGTCAAAAATTTGATTTTTGACCATAACTCCGTTATTTTTTGATCAATTTGCTTAATTTTGGTGGCAATACCCATGTTTTGGGGTATTAGGAATCATGCTATGCAACTTTCATCTCACGATAGCCTTTCGTTTTCCTGAAAATGACGTTTTTGCTTAAAATTGAGCTCTGAGGGCGCTTTCCCATAAATGCGCATCCGATTGATAATATTGATTTTAACATTCAAAAAGTTGAAGAGAGTTTCATTGTGAACACTTGCAGAAAATTTGACTTGCGTGGTGTTTGCGGTTTTACAACTATAGGCTTTTTATTGTCATAAAAATGCCCTCCATTGAAACCCACACGTAACAAAGTTTGTTGACCCCTGTGTATTCCAATGAGAGTGTTTTCGTCAAATTTTAAATTGATGCCACGGGAAAATGGCAAGTGTAGCTCTAATCTTCAAAAAAATGATGAATCAACAATTCTGATGATGGTCCACCGGTTAAAATTGAAAACTTTTGATACGATATGTACTTTTTGGGAAAGCGCCCTCGCAGTCTAATTTTAAGCTAAAATTGCCATATCGAGAAAACGAAAAGTCGTGGTGAGATAGGAGTTGCATAGAATGATTCCTTGCATGCCAAAACATGGGTATTGCCACAAAAATGAAGGTGATTAAACAAAAGCTTATCAAGTTATGGTTAAAAATATGATTTTTGGCAAATTTGGCGGCCATTTTGGATTTTTCGTTGGGGCACCCTGGTTTTCGCACTTTTTATTTTTTTTCGTCGAAAATGGGATAAGCATCATTAAAGTCATCATTCTAGCCTGTGTTCGAAGTGATCTGAAACTATGACCTAAATATGACCCTCTATAGCCCACCTCTACTTTAATTCCAAAATCAATAGAAAGCCCATTTAATTGCTTCTGTGAAAATTTCCTTGGTCTCGCTTCTTCAGTTTTGAATACACAATCTATTAGTCGGTCTCATAGCCGGGCTCATCAGGGAAATGGTGTCCCCTTTTGGATGAAAAGTGATTCTAGACCGATTTTTTCAGCTGAACACGATTTTGAACGCCGATTGTTGATAAAATGTGCCCAAAGTGCTTCCACTACCAAAAGGGGTCTTTTTTACAAAAATGGTTAGGGATAACCTATTTCAGTGATTTAAAGGTTTAATTGCACATTTTCAGGCATGAAAAACGTAATTGAATATTCAAACACACCTAAAAAAAACATAAATATTTTTCCGGGGGTACCACCACCAAAAGGGGTCGTTTTTATCAAAATTGTAATTATATCCTATTTCAGTAATTTACAGGTAAAATGATACATTTTTAGGCATGAAAATGCAAATAGACCCAAAAATACACTCATAAAGGCACCCAAAACTCTTTTCCGGGGGTACCACTACAATAATGTGGGTGGGTATTTTAATGAAATTTTAATGATTTACCAAAAGGGTTAGGAATATCCTATTTTAGTGATTTAAAGGTCAAATTGTATATATTCAGGCATAAAAAACGCAACTAAGTATTTAAAACACCTTAAAATAATCTTAATGTGTTTTTCCGGGGGTACAACTACCAAAAGGGTCGTTTTTACATAAAAATGCTAGGAATATCCTATTTCAGTCATTTAAAGGTCTCATGATACATTCTTAAGCATGAAGGAATGCAACTAGACAACAAAACAAACACAAAAATATACCCAAAGTGCTTTCCGGGGGTACCACTACAAAAATGTGGGTAGGGCATTTCACTGAAAGGACTAAGAAAGTTGAATTAACATGATTCAACTGTCCAATTTTTTCAGGTATGAGAAATCATGTGGCCTAAACAAACAAAGAATTCAGGGTAAGTTAACAGTGTAGAGAGGTGCAACAGAATTAGCTTTATTTTGATGTCTAGTTATGATTTTCCGGCATGCGTATTTTTTTAAACAAAGTTCCAGAATGTAAAGTTAAAAGTTGCTTATGAGAAATTTGCTGAAGGCTATGAATGTGCTTCGTTTCAATTATTTCTGGGTCATATTTATGTTTTAGCCCATTTTGTGATTTATCAGAGTCCCATTCAGATTAAAAAGACAAAATTACTCTCTTCCTCCTATACCAGAAAATATATAGTTTGTTAGTAACTAGGAATATATAAAAGGGGACTGAACAATTTAGACATCTTTCCTACCCTGCTGATTTTTAATTCACAAAATTATTTTATATACGGTAACTAGAAGTGTTGGCATTGGTAATTACTGCATGCTAAATCCTACCATCTAGTTAAACTTAGTTGCAGAGAAACACTTATATTTATAACATGTTCTACTTCTTTTTGTCGAAGTCAATTTTGATCAAATTCATATACAGTTCCCTATAAGAGACGAACGATACTATTCAAAGAAATCCCAATAAAAAGAAAACATAATTGCAATTGTTAGAATCAACTTAATCTACTTTCAATTGACATGAGCCCCTCCTAGCTCATTTCCACATGTCCTTTTCTTTCGTTCTCTTCTGTACCCCTTTCTTTCCCTGTCCTTCTTCCTTTCTTTATGAAATAATTTTCTTTCTTTTCCTTCTATGGATTTTCTTTGTTTTCCTAATTTATTATTTCTTTCTTTTTTTCTTCTATAAATATTATTTTCTTCGTTCTATCTGTTCTTTTCATTCCATCTTTTCTTTCTTTTCCATCTTTCTTTTCCTTCTCCTTTCATTACCTTTTATCTTTTCGTTGCTTTCTTTCTATCTTTTCTTTCTGTTTTCTTTTCCTTGTTTTCCTCCTTTTCACCCCTTTCCACCATTCCCCTCTTCTTCTCTTTCTTTCTTTCCACCTTACCGATCTTACAAGCTTTTTATTTTCTTTTTGTTTCTGAAACTGTTTCTTTTATTTTGTGTCTGTCTTTCTTTGTGTTTGCATTTCAGTCTGTATTTCCACTTTTTATGTCTCTTTTTGTCTTTCTATATCTGTTTATTGGTCTTTGATTCACTTTTATTCTGTATAGGTCATGAGCCCATAACCGAAACCCTGCACCCCCGGGGATTTTTGGAGACCACTATTTTTGGAAACCTTATACACATAGCTATCAAAATCAGGTTGTCTGCAAAAATCCCCATCCTGGGTTAAAGAGTGAGGGCGCTTTTTTCAAAATGGCGGCCAATATTCACTTAATGCCCTTTTTTGACATATATCTTCATTTTTGATCCAAATTCATGCACTATGTGACCACTTAGTCGCACCAAAACACACCAAGGAATAGTTGAACACCTTTTGGCATGCTTAACCTGCCTCTAGAGGGCGTCATATTTCAAAATGGCCACCTAAACAATGAAACACTGTGTATTTACACACTTAATGCCTCTTTAAAGGCAAAATGTCGGTGTCACCTAATTATATACTTTGTCATGCACCTGTGGATTAGTTTGAGGTATAGTAAACACTTATAAATGAAGTAGTAGCCTTTCAAGTGTATATATAGGGGGCGCTTTATGTAAAAATGGTCTATGACTTACTATACACTAGACCACAACCACAGCCTCCTTAATCACTGATCACCTTTCTTGAGTCTTGATGTGTTGACGGATGGTTACTAAGTGAGCAACAAGCTTCTTACTACGCCTGCTTGCGAGAGCTTCAGGCAAGGAGTGTACGCGTTGCGACGCAACCAAACGCGTCCACATAAGTCGTTGTTGTTAAGAAATTACTAACGTACTTCAACACACAGGTGCTTGGTTGTGATCTATGTGGGCTCAGGGATGGAATGCCCCGGAGGGAGCGTGCTCATGCCTCTCCTGTTCGGCATTTGTGCTGGCGACCGGCCTGAGAATGCGGAAGCCTGTCGTTTTGTCTGGAAAAACAATCTTGGAATTGGCGCACAGGATGCAGATGTCAAACGGAGACTCAAAGGGCCTTTAGATGGGCTCGCCCCTTATTGTGAGGAGAACCATCAGCACGCAAGTCCATCCGGGGCACAGGTGAGGTGTATGCTTTCTGTCTGTGCGGCCGAGCCAGGCGTCACCTTTGAGTGACCTGGTCTGGAGCGCCCCTGGAGCACTGTGATAGTAATGTTTACTTAGGAGTCACCTTGGACCGCACTCTCTTATAAGACCCACATCGGAAGCAGTAGCGTAGCTAGGGAGGGGCAAGGGGAGGGGGAATATGCCCCGGACACCACCTCAGGGGGCGCTGAAATGATGTTTCGAAAAAAATACCGTTGTTGTGATTTTTGTTGTTATTGTCACAGGCAGTATAGTTCATCCGCTTCAAGATGATAATGAGAAAACTGAGATCTCCCCGAAGGCACTCAAACATACTAAAACTGAGAGGTTCCGGGGCTCCGTCACCTTTACCACCCGCTAGGGGCAGTATAGTTCATCTGCTTCAAGATAATGAGATATTACTGAGATCTCTCCGAAGGCACTCAAACATGCTACTTAACTCAAGAGCTTCCACGGGCTCCGAACCCTTCCAGGGGCAGTATAGTTCATCTGCTTCATGATTGTGAGATAACCGAGAGCTCTCCGGATGAGCTGAAACATGCTAAAACCCAAGAGCTTCTGGGGGCTCCGCTCCTGGACCCCCCGCAACGTTCAGCATAGTTCATCTGCTTCAAGATAAGGACATAACCCCTCTCCGAAAGCACTTGAACATGTTAAACTCAAGAGCTTCCGGGGTCTCTGCCCCTGAACCCCCACAAGGGGCTTTTCCCCATAACCCTGTATGCCCGAATGCCCTGAGATCGACGGCGCTTGCCCTTTGCTGCTCATGTGTGGCGTATGCTTGCCATGTATGAAATAGTCTCTAAGGAGTTTGGGGGTTGGCTTGTGGAAAGAAAGACTTGCTGTCAACCAAGTGGCATCTATTGGTATTGAGCCTGGTGAGCGTCTTCCGCCTGGGGCTGGCTTCTGGTGGGCTGAGTGGCGGTGTCTCAGCTGATTGAGATCCAGAATCGGCCGATCAAAGGTTTCCTTGCAGAAGTGAGCTACTGGAAGCAGATAAGTACAATGAAGCATATTTTGGTCTGCCCAATGTTGGTGCAACATGTACAGAAAAGGACCTGCAGAATTCAGTGAAGCAGCCAGACATTGTACCCACCTCTGGCTAGATCAAATTTGAGAGCCACTGTGTGGTATACGATAACAAAATTTCCATTTTAACAAGGCGGTTCTCGAACCACAAAGGTCCCACGATCGTCGCCGATAGTAAATGGAGGGAAAGATAATTTTAAGATAACCGGGAGAAATTGGAATAAGTGGTTCTCAACCACTGAGGCTACTGCCATATGGAAGCAGTTGCAATTGACGGTATCAAATGTTGACTACATGACTACAACTATTTGTAGTTATTTGCCCTTAGAGAACCTACTTGACCTTGAAATGACCGTCACCACCCCCCAATTTTCGTTTAGAAATGTTGAACACATCCACAAAATTTCATGACCCTACCACATGTTGAGTTAATTGACCGTGCATACCCCCACGACCTGAAATGACATCAAATTGTCGCCAATGAACAATGCATCATAAAACCATCAGTTTTCATGACCATATACAGTGTATGGATTTGAACTTGGATGACCCCACATGACTTTGAATGACCATCAAAATTGTTGGCCACTCAATGGTGACCACACCCACCAAGTTTCAGACCTACCAAATACTTAGTTGATTTGACCGTGGATGACACCGCATGACCTTGAAAAGACCTTCAAATTTGTTGGCACTCAATGCTGACCACACACAACAAGTTTCATCATACTACCACCTACTTAGTGGTTGACCTTGAATGACACACAGGACCTTGAAATGACTTCAAATTTTGCGGCACTGAATGTTGACCACACCCACCAAGTTTCATATCTACCACAATTGACCGCGGCTATCGCCAATTTAATCACTTTGACCTGAATGACCCGCATGACCTTGAAAGACCTTCAATTTTTTTTTTTGCCTGAAGGCTGACCACACCAACAAGTCATATCCTACCATATACTTAGTGGTTTGAAATTGAATGACCCGACTGGACCTTGAAATGACCTTCAAATTTTTCGGCACTGAATGTGACACACCCACCAATTTCATCAATCCTACCACAATTGACAAGGGCTATCGCAATTTAATTCCATTTGAACATGAATGACCCCAGAAGGACCTCGAAATGACTTCCATTTTCGGACGAATGTTGACCACAACCACAAGTTTCATCATCTACAACATTTGACCAGGGTTATAGCAATATTATCCATTTGACCTTGAACGACCCAACATGACCTGAAATGACCGTAAAATTTTCTGCCACTGAATGTGACCACACCCACCAAGTTTCATCATCCTGGCCACAATTGCCACGGTATAGCAATTTAAGCCCATTTTTGACCGCATTGACCTTTGACCCATGCCACATGACACCACCTCCGATCTCATCCACCGTCTACTTGGGTGACAACGATGGTACGAAGATGGGTACCCATACTGCTAGATCAAAAAGATATAGGTTTACAAGGTTCTCTCTATTTTTGACCAAATTGACCTATGTTTGACATATTTGACCTTTGACCCATGACACATGACCCACCTCCGACCTCATCCACCTCCGACCTCATCCGTCTACTTGGGTGACAGCTATGGTGAGAAGAGGGACACCCATAATTGCTAGATCAAAAGATATCGTGGTTACAAGGCTTATAACATATATCCTATTTTTGACCAAATTGACCCTATTTTGGACCATTTTGGACCTTTGACCTAGTCACATGACCCACTTTATATCCAAGCCAAACGCCAATGGATGCATCTATGTTGCGACGATGGACACCCACACTTGCCTTGATCCAGAGATCAATTGATTGGACGCACACACAAACACACGCACCACGGACGCAGGGCATTTATATGTCCCCCTTGGCCAATGTAAAGTGGCGGGCCTTTGCCAACTAAAGTTGGGGGGGACCAATAATCATGTATTGTTAATGTGCGATCTTTTAGCAATGCCGTTCCCTGGGATACGAGCTTAAATGGCAGCTCCTTGATTCCGAAATTGATCTTCTCTTTCCTCCCTCCTCTTCTTGAGTCATGTCTTAATTGTCTTCTTCTGTATCATATATTCTTCCTCTACTATTATGTAAGACAACTCTTGTGGGATCAACTCTCCTGATGGCCACTGTATCTAGTGCACCATCATTAACTTCCAACCATTTGACATTGGTGGAGACATTCTTGCTCTGCCACATTTGCCTGGTACCAAATCAGGGCTTGATAATTGGCTCTCTGGATGTGCATCCTCAACAAATTTTCTACGAGTGCTCTGGCCAATCAGTCGATCCTCCAAGGCTTAGAAGGCATCGAATTCTTGTCACGTTGTGACTAACCCGTGTACCCGAGGCCATTTTTGTAACAAACTCCAGACCCCCCCCCCCCCCGTGATTTTCGTTACTGAACAATCGATTCCTGTAAATTTGTACCACAGGGTAGCTTAGAGTTTCTTATTTCCATTGGTATCAAAATAAGTGACCAACATTCCATTATGACGTCACTCTGACGTCATATGTTGAGGAAAGTATGAAAATAATGTAAGGAATATAGGGTGGGGGAAATTGAATTTCGGCAATTTTAGTGACTCAAAAACATTATTAAGCACTGAAATGCTCTCATTTTTATAAAACTAGTCATTTTCCATCAAGTAGGAGCCAAAAACCGCATGAAAAAGGGACATCATAACATTTTTGGCGAAAAATTGAATTTTCCCCTATGGTGGTCTATGGAAATTGACACATTTTGAGCACATGCGAACTTTATGACGTCATTGTGACGTACGTAATGCTAGGCATGCGTTGGTACTCATTTTGGTATCAAACGAAAGAAGGGGACAATAGCTATCTATTGGTACCAAACTCAAGTGCACATGTGTTGTCTGTGTTGTGCTAGGCATGTTGGTACTCTCTCCGTTGGGGGTGGTTGCATTTGGCAACCAGTTTTGAAAAAGCGCCCTCACCGTTTAACCCAGGGTGGGGATTTTTGGAAAAAGTGAATTCAGTGATATGGACGAAGATTCCCACAAAAAAGGGTTGCTCCAAAAAATCCCCGGGGGGGGGGCGGTTTGGGGTTTTTTTAATTGGGGGGGGGGGATGGTAGCCCGTAGTCTAGTATGCTTGTTTTTTCCTATGTTTTTGTTGTTTGTTTCTGTCTGTTTTGTCTATCTGTTTCTTTCTTTTCCATCTATCCATCAGTCTTTCTATCTGATATTTAGCCTGTCGGGGGGGGGGGCTAAATGACGTGGAAAAGCCATACCCATTTCCTAGGGGTAAATTTTGCAGATCTGTCAGAAAAAGTGTAAACCAATTTTATGATTTTTTGTCAAGCCGGGCCTATATGATTCCGCACCAACAACCTACAAAAGAATCTGGTCTGGGCAATCTCGTGTGGATGAATTGTGTTGAAAAGAACGAAGTAAAAATAGGGATCAAGTCTAAGTTAAAAGTTTAAAAATATTAACACTAAACTGCCAAACTTTTGGGGTCATTTTTTTGTTGGCTGGAAATAATTTTTAAGATCTATACAAACCAACAAGCTATTGAGATCAGAATCTTTGAGGCTTTTCTGAGCTGAGTACGGTATAGGGTGCGTATGGAAACCGCTTTCCCACAGGAACTCTGGACTAGAAACCCTAGTTGGGAAGAGCTCACAACTCAATCGTAGTCTTGGCGCTCCAGTAGCTCGAATTTCCGTGTTCACCCTAGTGGTTTTTCCTGAGTGAATGGTAGTCAAAATGTAAGTTCCAAGAAAAATGTTGTCGCTAGGAACTGAGTCGCTTGGAAGCGAAAATTGATGTTTTAATCAGGGCAAATTTTGTAACATAAAATGAATGGCAGTGTAATTTGTTGGTGTCAACCATATAGCCAGTATTTTTCATATAGGCCAACAAGTAAATTGCTTTCCTTTTTACATGTTTGAGGAAAAAACAGGCTACCCACTCATAATCTGTTTTTTCTGTCCTGTCTGATGTCGATGTTGAATATCGGGAACGTTTTGGTGCCATTGAAAAGTTGTGGGGGAGATTTTGGACTTTTTTGAGTCTCTCAATTTTTGGAATCATTTTGATTGTAAAAATAACAAGAAGTTAACCAGATTCCAATTTATTTAGTAATTGATTCGGTTCTTCTGTTTTGATTACATTCGATCATCATGTTGTGACTTGACACACAATATTTTTCCTTCACAGAAAATGCTGTTACATTCTCCCCAGAAGTTGGCTATGTGAGTCTTGCTTAGCAGTCCATTTTGCCAAGATCATGAATAATTTGAGGCCTTGGCTTTTTTATTGAACAATTTTGATATTACAATGGAAAATAACTTCCAGCGTCATTTCCGTAATAAGTGAAATAATAAAATGACATAATTCGTAAGTTAATTTTGATAAAAATATGTATTTTAAATGGTTTTATGTCAAGAACGAGCTTGGTGACCGACGATTTTTTTTCTTGAATTTGTTGTTCATATCGCTGAAACCCAGAGGTGGACTGGGTAGTCAATTCGGCCGTGGAAAAATTGACTTGACCGGCCCATGAGCATTTTTTGGATCCTGCTTTTTTTTTTAGGATCCTAACATTTTTGATCCCCCACCAAGCCTTCAGACAAAAAACAGCAAATTGAAGAGGCATGCACAGAATCACCCCGGCATACAACGGGACAATGGCGTGGGGTGTGCGCCCCCTGCTCTTTCCCCCACCAGCCCCCAAATAAACTGACCGTTTGTACAGTGTCTATGGAGAAGGACTCAAATTCTCCCCTTCAGAAAACGCCTCGGCACTCCTTCTGCCCCCTCCCATTTACAAAGGTTTGCTTACGCCACTGCAGCAAAGGGTGGAGGGGGCTGACCGGGGAGGATCCAGCCCTAATCAGGGGTGGGGTGTCGACCAGTAAAGGTAAAAAGCGCCTACAATTGCAGTCATGGCGACGTGTAAGTGATGCATGGGTACATGGTGGGGGAATGGGGGGGGGGGCTGACCGGGGAGGATCCAGTCCTAATCAGAGGTGGGACCCTGACCTGTAAAGGTAAATATTACGGTCATGGCAACGTGCAACTGGTGCATGGGTGGGTGTTTTTGGCTAAATTGCTCAAACTAGCATGACCAGTAAATGAATTATTGAACACCAACACGACGTTAATTACACGCTCTAATATTTTCAAAATGTAACAAATCTGCATAATCTGGTGTGGTATCCCCGGAAAAGGCAATTTTGGTATATTGTTTTAAAATTATTTCCATGGGATTCCTCGTGCCTGAAAATGTGTAAATGGGCACCCAAATCACATAAATTGAACATTTCTATAGGAATGTCAGTAAAATACACCTTTTTCGGTAGTGGTCCCCCCGAAAAACACTTTGAAAACACTTTGCGTGTATTTTAAGATGTTTTAAAACATTTTTAGTTGTCCATTTTTATACTAAAAAATGTACCATTAGACCTTTAAATCACAAAAAATGGGATATTGCGAACTCTTTTGGTGAAATCATGCTGGCACTTTTGTCGTTTCATTAAAATACCCCCATAATATTGCAGTGGTACCCCCCGAAAAAGACCATTGGGTGCCTCTTTGCGTGTATTTTTGGGTCTAGTTGCATTTTTCATGCCTAAAAATGTATCATTTTACCTTTTAAATTACTGAGATGGGATATTCCTTACAGTTTTGGTAAAAACGACCCTTTTTGGTAGTAGTACCCCCGGAAATATCTTAAGACTTTCTTTAGGTGTTTTTTGAGTAATTAATTATGTTTTTCATGCCTGAAAATGTACAATTAGACCTTTAAATCACTGAAATAGGATATTCCTAATACTTTTTGTAAAAAAGACCCCTTTTGGTAGTGGAACCCCCCCGGAAAAGCACTTTGGGCACATTTTATCAACAATCGGCGTTCAGAATCGTATTCAGCGGAAACAGAGGCACCAATGGTGCTGTAGCTCATCCGTTATTATATTGGCACCGCACCCTTGGGGCCACATTTTTCGATTGTGCAATATTAAATCCTTGAAATTCCCCCACATGAGCAATAAGTAAGAGACATTATGCGGAGTAGCACCCCCTGGGTTTTACTTTATATATTTTTTTTATTTGCCCTTTCTTTTTATTTTGACACCACCCCGGGGTCACAAATTTTCCATTGTGGCGATATTAATCGTGAAAGGTCACACATGAGCATAAGTAAGAGACGTTTAGGAGTAGTACCCCTGGGTTGGGCATTTAAGTATACAAATATAGACTGCCCATGAGGGAGATGGTGAGAAATATTGCCCCCGAGATCTGAGACCAAGGCCTACTAGTTAGGAGTAGGCCCGCAGTCTCAAGACCATCAAGGATGCCCCTTTAATCGGCCCAACATGACCTTTCACCCAAATCTGTGAACACCCTATATGGGCCTTGGTCAGTGATTCTTCTGACCATGTCAGGTGATTATAGCAATTGATTGTGGCACGATCAGAAATGATAGATTTTCAAAGATGCATCTATTAATATGGCCCACAGCCGACCTTTTACCCAACTCTGTGAAATCCCTGTATGTTGCCTTGTTTCAGCATTTCTTCTGAACGCAAGTCTAGAGATTATAGCAACTAGTTGTGGCACAAAAAGGAATTTATGATTTTCAAAGAATGCCCCTTTAATTGGCTCATGTGACTTTGTCCCAAAACTGTGAACACCCCATGGATCTTGGGTCAACAGTTCATCTGACCACATCTAGGTGATTATAGCAATTGATTTGTGGCACCCGAAGTGAATTTATAGATTTTCAAAGAAGGCACTTTATTGGCCCACACGACTTGACCCCAAAGATGGAACACCACCATATGGACCTTGTACTGCGTCAGCCGTGATTCGAACCAAGTCTTAGTGATTTTAACAATTGATTTGTGGCACAAACAAGAAGGATTTATAGATTTTCAAGAATGCCCCTTTCTTTAATTGGTCCACGTGACTGTGACCCAAATCTGTGAAAACACCCATAGGACCTTGGGTCAGTGGTTCTTTAACCAAGTCTTAGTGATTATATCAATGATTTGTGGCACAAGAAGGAATTATAGATTTGTAAGAAGCCCCCTTTTAATCGGCCACGTGACCTTTGACCCAACTGTGAACAGCCTATATGGGCCTTGGGTAAATGATTATTCTGACCGATATTCGCTGCAATCGGCCCAAGCGTTTTGCAACAAGATGCATTATGGCAAGTGTTAACAGATAGATAGATAGATAGAGTCAACACATTGCCATAACAATAGCTCTGCATACTGCTGAGCTAAAAATCGGTCTTGAATCACTTTTCATCTAAAAGTGGACATCATTTCCCCGATGAGCCCGGCTATGAGACCGACTATATTATATGTAACAGCTGTGCTTTTTCAGCCAATTCCAAATTTACAGTGCTACATTATTTATGTACTGCCCTAAATGTCTTTAAGGTGCAACGAGAGATTTCAAATAACAGTTGTCCATAGATAATGTGAAAATTATGATTTTTGCACTGGTATAAAGTTTTCTTTCAAAAATATCCCCATCTGAAAGGATTAAGCCAAGAACTGTTTCTTTGGTACCAAAATTGTGAAATTTCTAATTTCCTATAGGAGCAAATAGGAAATTCAGCCTATGTTTTCTATTGAAATATGGTATTGATGAGCTAGGTGTAGAATAGGGGAACATTCTACACTGTGTACGATGGATATTATATTTTAGAAGGGTGGGCCTATGATACATGATTCTAGCAGAATCTAATGCATGTGAGGATCAAGTAAATGATACAACCCAAGAAAGTTAATTGACAAATATTATATAGAAGCTCGGAGAAACTGGCAAGCACAGAATTAAATAAAGACCAAAAATATAAGGTCTCGAACCCGGTCCTCTGGCTATCTAGGCATGAGAATTACCACTGGGCCACAGAGGTCTGTGTTTATGTACCAGAGAAACGAGCTCTAATGTATTTCAGTCTTTATTTCAGAGTTTCAAGTGGCCGTAATTATATTATATATTTTAGAAGGGTGGGCCTATGATGCATGATTCTAGCAGTATCTATGATGATGCAAAACTCAATTCAATGCACGCGAGGATCAAGTAAATGATACAACCCGAGAAAGTTAATTGACAAATATTATATAGAAGCTCAGAGAAACTGGCTAGCACAGAATTAAATAAAGACGAAAAATACACGACTCGAACCCGGTCCTCTCACTACCTAGGCGTGAGAATTATACCACTGGGCCACAGAGGACTGTGTTTACGTGGATACCAGAGAAACGAGCGCTAATGTATTTCAGTCTTTATTTCAGAGTTTCAAGTAGCCGTTATTATATATATTTTTAAATTCTGTCACTTTAAGTGCTCGCTGGAAACCCTTAAATGAACGTGGCGAAAGTCAACTTTCAACTGGATAACCAAACTGGATTTGAAATGACACACACACAAGATGAAAGTTAGACACAGTCTGCTTCCTGAGACAATCTCCAGAGATCTCCAGAGACAATTGATATATTGCATTTTTTGTCCCAAAAATGGTTTTAGAAAGGTCCACTTTTTCTCAAATTTGCAGGGGAGTGGTCACGAATTTTTGGGAAAAATTCCCCTTTTAAAAAAATTGCCACCCTCAAAAAAATCCTGCTTACGGGCCTGTACCACACCACTGGCTAAATAATTACCTTTGCACTCCTCTCTGCATGCTTCACTGTGTCTTAATTTGGATCTTTTGGATTCTTGCTCAGAATCATTGCTGCTTGCCCTTTTGTGTCCTTTCTTGGCTTCCTCAATGTGATCTCTGCATTCTGAGCTCTCTGTAGTTTGTGCCATGGTGTCATCACTTGAAACTTGATCTTCTAAATGTACAATGATGTTACTGAAGTCTACAAGAGAAGAATATAACATGTACTTTTAATGATGATGGTATTTTAGAAATGGGCCAGGGAAAAAGACAAAGGCCGGTATTCACAAAAGAACTTATTCCTGGCTTAACTCTTAGTCCAGGACTAAGTCCATCTAGAAAGACCCTTTAATTTTTTTAAAAACAGAATATAAAAGAAAAACAATTTGAAATAGGCAAGTTCTCAGCTTTGAGTATCTACCTGTACTTTCTCTTTGTAATTTTAGCAGAAAAAGCTACTATAGGAAAGAAGATGACTATTTAAGGTCCTTCTAGTAGGACTTAGTCCTGGACTAAAAGTTAAGCCAGGACTAAATTCTTTTTGAATACTGGCCAAAATGTTTTGTGCAAGGTAGAAAAAAAAATAAACTTCAGTGCATAGATATATGTTTTTCTTTTATTTATTTTTTTTTTAAATTCCATAATTTTGAAGTAATGATTATTTCTAGCCAAGAGGGGAACGCCCTGTGGTGTTCAACTACTGGAGGGAGTTTTAATCAAAATACCTAAATTCTCTCAATATTAGTAAAGTGTTAACTTCATTTAATTGATTCATCAAGTTTGTTGAAGTTTCTCAATAACATTATTAGTTGGACATAACCAAGTGACAGTTGGAACTTGATATTTCGTCACTTTTCTTCGGAGGACTTCTTCAGAATGTCCGATTATGGTCTTCTGATTACATTTGCCACGAACTTGGTTTCCATGATTGCAAATGGGTGTTAGACTTGCTCCCAGACTTTAACTAGAATTTGCAGTTTCTCGGCTTTCGTGCGCGCTATATTCAAAGAATATAAAGCGTGAGCTGCTCCATGACATTTGACCTTGGCATCTGACCTTTGACCTCATCAACATATGAGGGATCCCAATTTACAGCCTATGACACAAGTTGGTTCCAATTAATAATAATAATATAACCCGACATTTGTAAAGCGCCTTTCCAAGGATTTCAAAGTGCTGTTTGCCTATTAATTACGCCTGCCTTCAGGAACTCGCCACACTCATTTCGCTTCACCTAGCCTGCAGCTGGCCAAGCGCATCATCCCTATCAATGGTCTACTGGGTAAAATTCGACACTCGCGACACAGCTTTTCTTATCTTTCCGACACAGCTGTTCTTCTTATCTTGCCAACACTTGGCGACACAGCTGTTCTTATCTTGTGACATTTTGACACTTGGCTTCTTATCCAGTGACAGCCAGTCATAACTTTGTTAACTGCGACAAGCCATGTTTCTTTGGTTTGACCATGTAGACTCCTCTACAGCACTTAGATTGTAAATATTCCCCATATACCTCCCAGATTTTCGCTTGTGGTAAACGCGTCAATTAGATTAATGATACTGGCCCATGGACACAAACAAGGGACGGGGCTCGAACTTACATTACCATGGTTTTCTTATCATGATTCCTGCTCTTATGCCGCTGCTCCACACATGCTCCCACAATTGACCTCAACTTTTCAATGAGTCATTTACATTATCCTATTTTTCAACTTAACCTCACATGACCTTTGACTTGGTACATGACGCTGGTGACCTCATCAACCAGATGTAAATGAGATCCCATGGTGCACCTATGACACAAACTTGGTTCCAATTTGAACCGCAACCTTTTCATTGAGTCAATTTACATTTTATTAAGCAAATTTTTCAACTTGACCTCACATTACCCTTTGTCCCTTGGCACATGACCTTAACCTCATCAACATATGATGGATCCCACCGTGCACCTATGACACAAGTTTGGTGTCCAATTGAACTTCAACTTTTAATTGAGGTAAATTTAAAAAAAAAACAATTAAAAAAAAAAACATAACATCACACACACACCACACGCAAACGGATCGCTAAGTGTCCTGTCCTCCACCTAAAACTGTCGGCCCACAAAAAAGCATCAGAGACATTGCTCAGCAGGTAGGTTGCTATCAATGATTCGCCCAAAAGAGTAAAAATACTTTAAATTTGCAGAAATATTAAGTCTGTATAATTCTCAGAAGTTATTTTTTTGCAACAAAAATTGCCAGAAATGAAAAACAGCCGTGTATAGAAGATATGAATTTCCATTCATTACGTGTTGTAATATGTGTCCGTAGGACAGTAATGACTAAATATCATATTTTGTACTTATGGTTGTTTTGGTCTTATCACTTAAGGTATTCCCGTTACAGACATGCAAATCTGATTTTTTCATGATTTTTTTTTGATTTTCTGGATTTGGCAAATCACTGCCTTTAGGTGCCTTTAAGAGTTTTATATTCTCTGCCTTATGTATCTCCAGGGCTTGCCGTATGTTTCTGAATTTTTCAAATTTCTCAGCCCAGAATTTTTTGGTTCTCCCATTTCTTTAAACATGGTTATTTACATGTCTTTGCCACATATCTGCGATTGCCGATTTTGGATGGTTCTTGTTCTGACAGTTCCCAGCAAAAATCCATGACCATAGCACTTAAGATATTCTAAGAAGTCCTCGACAATGAGTGACGTAATCATATTAGAGAGTTCCAACAACCACTTGATTTTGTCAAACTAATCATGTTAGTATGTTGTTTTTTATTACGACTTAAAAAGTGGTAAAAACACCTCTAACTTAAAAAAGAAACATTTAAAACTTAAAAATCTAGTAAGAGAATGTTCTAAATTTGATTCTCTTACTTAACACTGACTGCAGAAGGGTGTGCACGCCGGTAGTGCATAACGGGGGGGGGGGGGTCCTAGGGAGCCCCCTAATAAAACCACTTGCCTAAGTTAACTATATTCACATATTAAGCACAAACATAAATTTTTGTCTCATGCCATTTTATATTTTTTAGGGTAAACTTGTCGCATTTACCATAGGTTCCTATAAACCTCTACATGACGTATATAAAATATTATGGCTTCATTGGCCTACTATGTTTGCAAGATTTTTTTAATTACTTATTTACTTTGTTTATTCCACAAGGTGTATGATTATGAAAATCAGAATCACAGTAACTCTATAAGATTTTTTCATTTTGTCATGGGCACTTCTGTTAGGGCCTAAGGGGGGGCTCCTAAGGGACCCAGCTAATTACTCAAAAACTACGCGATGGATTGGAATTTTTTGCACCAATGTAAGCCGCAAACTAAAAGTTAGAGAACTAATACCAAAAAATATAAACAAATTATTGCAGCGTTAACAATCGCCGGCTGAAAACCAAAAATGGTCCCTAGGAAACCCCCTCTTAGCAGTTATAGTGTTAAGTGGATTAGCAGCGATTTGCTAACCAAAACATCAAAACCAGAGCATCAATTATGCAGTAGCCTATAATAATGATGCCATTCAAAGACAAACAACAAATCCTTTTAAGTACCTTTATATATTATTATATATTAACCTCTTTGAATATTCCATCATACGTACTTCATTAATAATTACTATCCATGATGAGATAATTTGTTTTTTCACAATTGTTTTAATTTACATAAAATTCTCTATTGGCCAAAATATTGTTATTTAGCAGTTTTTTTTCCAGCTACTTAAAATGGTTTCCTCTTTTGGTGTTCTTACCGGTAATTTAGTATAAACATGCTATTTGAAAGTCATATCACATGAACGCAACACTTCACACATTGGGCTTTCGTGATCCACAGTCTCATCCTCTTGACTTTACCTAAAGGAGTTTAGATTTTTTACATCACCTGACCCGCTAGCCTAAAGTATAGCATGTTTCCTAATCATACTTGCAAATTCGATCTACTCTGGAAGAAATTAAGTCTTTTGTATTTTCTGTCCCGTTAAGGACGAATTAGAATGCAGTGGTGGACTTGCCTCTGGGCACCTTCATATAAACATTTGTTAATACATCAACCCCTCATCAAAATCAACTGACAATTTTGGAATTAATCTTTTCTCTGCATATCTAATGAACCATAAACAAATGATGTGTTAGAGCACAAATGCACCTTTAATTGATTTGAAGTGGCCCTGCATGATCTGAAATGTACCTTACTTACTGCACTTGTTACTATTTAAAAAAAGGGTCACTTTAAAATTTTCAGAAAGGGCGTTCCCATTTTTTTAAAGCCATTGTTTTTTTACATCTTTATAATGCACACCAGAGTATTAATTTACCCCTGAAATGAACAGCCAAAAATTTTAGTTTTAGGTGTATGATAATCCAAATGCGCCTTTATCATTGCAATGTAAATGGTTACTGACTTCATTGTCTACGTAATTTTAATTATTATGATGTAACTCACAAAAATATACCACATTAATCTGGGCTTTAGTATTTTTTTTAATTAATTAATTTTCTACTTGACAATTACTTAAAGGGATTAGAAATGAAATCCCAAATTTAAAAAAAAAAAAAAATTACATTGTATAATTTAACTGTTTAACACTTACCCGAAACCACAAAATATGGCAAATTTTAATGGCAATGACTTATAAATCAATATTGTTGTTATGGAAAACCTGTTTATTTGCTTTTTCAACTTCCAAGAACACAAATATATTTGCTGGTATAATTTTTTAAGGTCGTCGAGATTTTCAATCGGTAAGACTGACTCCATGTGGACCTGTATACAGGGAGGTTGTCACTCTGTGTTGAAATCTTTTTACACACCTTTTAATGGAGAGTAATTCACACTTCTTCATTCTACTTAAATTGTTCCCTTACCGTACTTAACCCCTGGGGGTCCAACTATGAGTTTGGGTAGGGACGTGCCTCCACTACTCTGGAAGTAGGACCCATAGCTATAAATCAGAAACATTTTTGGCCAAAAAGGGACCATAGCTTACCATAGATGCAAATTTTAGGCCAAATTTTAACCCAAATTTGGCCATTTTCCACTGCAAATTTTGACATTTTAAGCAAATTTGTACAATTGGCTTCAGATTGAGGAAATGCGCTATGTTTCCAACAAATTTCAGAAAACTTTTGAGAAACCGACCCATTGCTATACCAAAATTGGGCATTAAAAAAAGGGGTGCATTAGATATACCAGAAGGCTGAAATGGGACCGAAATGTCTGTTGGCACTCCTGTATGGTCATGTGGTTTGAACCCCCCCCCCCCACATTACCTGTATTTTCACTTTCAAATATCATTAACATTTTATGTCCATATGTCTAAGACTACATTTAAAATTTTGTGAATTAATTCACTCTTTGCAAATGGGGTATATCACTGAACTAAATTATTTCTGAAGTCCATGGTCCAACATCTGTGGTGGCAATTACTTGACCAAGGACAATCTCCTGTGTTTTTTGTCACTGTCAACATGACTTGTGGTGTGGATAACAGAGTACTGTAAAATGTCAACTTAATACAAAATTACTAAATACATATCATAAAGGTATCACTCGACTAATATACAACCGATTTTCCAACCATCGACACTTCAACTTGGGCAAATTTTACCCCACTTATAATACCGACCAGACAGGTTTTAACACTTTCATCCCATAAAACTAATTAAAAACAAACAATTTCAACATTCAGTAATAGTGACAAGCTAGAAGGTTAGATGTAATCATTCAAGTTCCCAAGAAATAACAGTGGTTGCATTTAACCTGTTCATATTAGCATAGGGTGTTTGTGAACTATCCCAATAATACAAATTGCAATGCCCTATAATGTTCTGTCTAAACAAATGTCAGTAATTTAGGGCAAGTGTAAAGAAGGTTAAGGAGTAACAAACTCCTTTTCATTATTAAATTTTTTAAAGTACTAAGTGTTATTTGTGCAGGAAAGGGTGTCCGAAAAATCTAGTTGTTTTATGTATTAAAATGGGATTTTGTGGGATCACATGCCGGATCATGCATGGGATATGTGATGTGAAATGTACCAACTGATGCATTGTGGGAATGGGCAAATATGCTGCTCTTAGGTAGCTGTGTGTTCAAGGCCACTTATGATTATTGGTTGAAGTGAGCGCATTTTTGGGCTGTTTCAAGTTAAACACGTGGCAAGGTTAAAAGTTCAAGCATATTACTAGTATTATATTGCGCTTTTGAAACGTGTGAACATTGCATTCGTGAATGAGACTTGCATCACTAAGCACTATCTTCAGTAGCAACTGGAATGAGTTCAATACCATTGTACAAGGGCACATGGAACTTTTAGACAGGAACGAGAAGATATTGGTGGGAAAACAATAACAACTACCCTTTGGGCAATAACATAACTATCATCTACCTAGCTAACATGAATTTACTGCTAATTGGTTATCAGACTAGGCTGCAAATGCAAATGCCTCTCTAGGCCAGTATTGATAATGCAATCTTTCACTTTCACACAGCATGTATCTACATTGTAGGACATTGCAAACAATTCAGCATAATCTTTGCCTACCAACCGCAATTCATGCCAAAAACAAAAAGGACGAACAAAAAGCCCCAAAACGCAACACCTGCTCAGAATTTTCAAATCCACACATAACTTTTCAAAGAAATGTCCCTTACTACTTGCCTACCTACTAGTTTCAAACGAATTGGACAAGACTGAGAGACTAGTTTATGAAGAACATTGGGTTTCCCTACCTTAGTTGCTACGTGATGACAATAGCCTATTTATAGGCTAAAAACTCATCAAAATTCATATTTTTATTATTTTTCACTGGCATGGATATGCGACATAAAACCGGCAAGTGGTTGCTGAACTCCGTGTATAAAGACAAGGCCATACTTTTTATCTATTCTGTATTTCTATACGTACATATCAAGAAATTCCGACTAAAATCAAAAAGCCTTTCCCGGTGGAATATTACAAGATTTTCAGCGTGATATGTGCCTATGGTCAATACATTTTGACCTCAAACACAAAACATTATTGAGCTGGTGTAAACCACCTCACCTTTTAGTGCAGATTTTTGAGATGCCGTCGTGTCATGTTATTTTGTGGGATCCGGTATGACAAATTTCCCTCCAATATTTCTTTTTTCACTATTTGTTGGTTTGTTTAGATTAAAGCAGTTATAATGGAATTGTACGCACTTATCCCGGATTTAGAAGTTAAAAACCTGCTTTCCACATTTTTCTAGTCTCTCGCATTATCCGCTGCTAATCCCTTTAAGTTGTGGTTTCTTTCTACAAATATACTAATTGTGCAGAAGATATCACCTAACAGTTTCCTCCCTGTAAAATCTGATTTTTGCACGTAAAAGATTTCATCAAAAAATCCCCACCATAAAGGAAAAGACTGAAAATGATTCTTTGGTAACAGAAATTGGGTGAACTTTCTAATTTACTACAGGAACAAATATTCCTAATAGAGGTGGCTAGAGAAGGTCAATGTTTCAGATCACTTCAAACACAGGCGCATTTGATGACTTTAATCAATCACCCTGATCCACCTTTCGAAGAAAAAAATGAAAAAACGTGCGAAAACGGCCGGTTGCCCCATCGAAAAATCAAAAATGGGATGGCCTCCAAATGGTCCAAAATTTGATTTTTGTGTCCATAACTCAATTATTTTTTTTTGCAATTTGCTTAATTTTGGTGGCATACCCATTTGTTTGGGTTATTAGGAATCAATGCTATGCACTTTCATCCACCATGCCCTTTCTTTTCTTGAAATGACGTTTTTGCTTAAATTGGACCTCTGAGGGTGCTTTCTCATAATGCGCATCCACTGATATGGTGATTTTAACATTCAAAAAGTTGAAGAGTTTTATTATGAACCTTGATGAAAATTTGACTGTGTGTTGCAGTTTTACAACTGTGGCGTTTTAATGTCATAAAATGCACTCTATTGAAACCCACACATAAGAAGTTTGTTGACCCCTGTCATTCCCAATGAGAGTGTGTTTCGTCAAATTTTAAATTGATGCCACGGGAAAATGGTAAGTGTTACAAAGCTATAATCTTCAGAAAATGTTGAATCAACAATTCTGCTGATGGCCACAGTTAAATTTTACAAACTTTTGATATATGTACGTTTTGGGAAAGCGCCCTCACGCAGTCCATTTTAAGCTAACTTCCATATCAAAAACGAAAAGTCGTGGTGAGATCGAAGTTGATAGAATGGCCTTCAGGCCAAACTGTTATTGCCACCAAAATGAAGGGATTAAACAAAAGCCTATCAAGTTTGGTCAAAAATATGATTTTTGGCCATTTGGCGGCTATTTTGGATTTTTCGTTGGCACCCTGGTTTTCCCGCACATTTTATTTTTTTTCTTTCTTCAAAAATGGGATAAGCATCATTATAGTCATCATCTGCCTGTGTTCGAAGGGATCTGAAACATTGACCCAAATATGACCATGTATAGGCACCTCTTATTACTAAAATTCAGCTTATGTTTTATATGAAATTGAGCAAATGGAAAATCGCCTTTGTTTTCCACTTCAAGGCATTTCTGTAGCCAATACAGGAAGAAATCTGGTGGGGTCTTATCTATGTGGACTACTATAATCTATGCCCCAAAATCTCTTGTTGCACTTTTAAGATAGGCATTCCACACAGTATTTCTAGAGAAAACTCATGCAATTATTAATCAAGTTCTAACATTACCGCATATGCTACTAATTTGTCTAGACTAGCGCACAAAAATAAAAATTATTCTTCAAATATTTTCCTGGTAAGCAATATCAAGATTGTGAATCTCATGAAAACAGCTGCCAAAGCGGGGGCAAATGACTTAAAGAGATATGTAGGAAATCCCGGAAAAAGGCCAATCCCCCAATTTTTCTCGAACCCCGGTTTTTTTACATATTTGGAATTCTTACCAATGTATTAGATACACACCTTAAGTGAATAGTCCGATACAACCAATTTTATGTAATAAGAATATGATTTAGTCGTTTTGTCTGGCACGACAGAAAGTCAAGCATGGTTTTTCTATGGGGAACGATTACGATTGCAGGCATGTTCAAAACAGTTTGCGGTTTGCTTTTGCACCTGTTGTCCAATAACCGTCCGAAACGTTCTCGGTAGTGGTCTACAACCGATCTGTGAAATTTTAGAGAAATTTTTCTCCTAATAAAATCTCCTCCTGTCCCTTTAATGGGATCTGAAATTTTTTTTGTGATGTGGATCGAACATGTAGAATTTCATGGCCGGAGAAAAACATGGACTTTTCAATTTTTATTTTTGTTGGTTTTTGAGTGAATAACCTTGATGTCAATTCTCCATCTATGAAGTTGCCCACTGTTTTGTCTTTTTTTATGATAGCTAAAAACATATTTTTGTAGGCCATATAACCTGTATATTGGTCGACTGAAATGGGGGCACATTTTGCTCCTCTGCATTGCCTAAGGATTTTGACAAGGGTTGTGAGAAACTAGTAGTAGCTTCAGACAGATATTTTGAGCACCTCCAGTAAATTCTGATGTCCCAAGGACAAAGCTATAATTGATTGTGCATAGCGATTTGGTCATGGAACGTGAATTGCTTTCAACCCCTTTATTCAGTAAAGTGAAGTTCACAACCCACTTCAATATGATGCTGAATTTTCAGCTGACAAAAGATTTTATGTTTCTTTATATAATATATGCATACTGTACAGTGAAAGCACTTTCAAAACTGTCATTTCCTCCTTGTCCATTA
>JAMKCH010011587.1:0-27458 GCA_023653785.1 Ophioderma brevispina
TTATTTGGGGTTCAGTTTAAAGTAAGGGCTGTTATTCGGGGCTTCAGCTGTGTTTAACCCAAGGGTGGGTCAAAGCTTTCTTAAACCAAGGAAGGGACCGTTTTTTTTGTTTGTATTTGGGGTTCAGCTTGTCTCCAGATAAGACCTGTTACTTTGGGATTTTCTTGCAGCTTTTACCAGCTCGTGCACGATAAAGGCCGTCTGTGATTTTCATAAAGATACGTCTTCTACGTCCTCTCTTTCTTCCTCTCTATGATTTGGATAGCAATTTTTAATATTTTCTCACTTTTTGGCGTCCTCTTTTGGTATAACTTCTGCATTTGCAGGAACCAAGGTATATAGGTCTAGGTTTACGACTTAAGAGGCCTATTCAAGGGGTGAATTTAGGAATTGCGAATGCCGCATCGCGTCAAATGCCGTAGACTCACCGTAAAAGGGTTCATCTTGTTGCATAGGGCGGAGTCCGAAAATGTTTACTAGTTTACGGTTGTGTTGTGGCATTGATTGTATATACACAGCACAGGCAAAAAGATAGTCATGGTTTTATAAAGGACATAGTCAATATGAGAAGATTACCACGTTTAGTGGGGTCATTTGGAGCAAATTTCCGTGACCCGGGAGAGCAGAGCATCAGTTCTCAGTGAATTTGTCTTCTCTGAAGGTTAATAAACAAATTTAGGGGGGGTGCCTTATTGAAAGTGTGGACGGAATCCAGGAGTATGGACAAGCCATAAAAGGCCATAAACGTATGGCACAACGCGTTGCGAGAAAGTTAGAGGAAACGCGTTGCGATTTCGGCAACGAGTTGGGACGTCGGCCAATCAAAATCATGAATTTCTGTGACGTATTTCAAAAAAAATGAACCACAACGGCGTTGCAGACACTTTGCAACGCGTTGACAAACATTCACAACGCGTGCGAGCTTACAACGCGTTGCAGCTTCACAATGCGTGCTAAGGGCCCACCCCAAGCCATAAGGGTCATAACGTATTGCCGCAACGCGTTGTGAGAAGGTCACAACGCGTTGCGGACATTTCGGCAACGCGTGCGCATTTCGGCAACGCGTTCAGACAATAAATTTCAGCAACGGTGGCGACATTTCGAAAACGCCGTTGCGGTTCGGCCAATTCAAAATCATGAATTTTGTGACGTATTTCACAAAAATATTCATCTCAAAAGCGTTGCGACCTTCACAAACGTTGCAAACCTTCACAACGCGTTGCGGACAAATGAGTTATGACCATTATTGCCTTCACAACGCGTTGGTGAAGTTTACACGTGTTGTGAAGCTCGCAACGCGTTGTTGAAGGCTTGCACGCGACCTTGTGAAGGCCATAAGGGTCATACGTATTGCCGCAAACTCGTTGTGAGACTATTTTTTGAAATACGTCACAGCAAGGCATGATTTTGTTTGGCCGACGCCGCAACGCGTTGCCAAAATGGTCGCAAACGAGTTGCTACTTTCTCAAAAAGCGTTGCGGCGGCAATACTTATGACCATTATGGTTGTGGGAACCTTTGCAACGAGTTGTGAAGGTAGCAACGCGTGTGAGTCGCAACCGCGTTGTGAGGGATTGCAACGCGTTGTGAGGTTCCACAACGCGTTGCTTAGAGACTTTGCAACGCGTTGTGGGTTCTAATTTCTGAAATACGTCAACAGAATTTCGTCATTCAATTGGCCGACGCCGCAACGCGTTGCTACTTTCTCGCAGCGTGCCGAAATGTGCAACGCGTTGCGAAATGTCGCCAACGCGTTGCGGCAATTACTTATGGCCTTTATGGCTTGCGAATACAGAGGGGGGAAAATTCATAATACAGGGTTCAAAAATAAAAAATGTTTGGACTGCTGTAAAAAGGTAACCCAAAGTGGTCGTCTTGTTACAAGGATTAAAAAAAGGTATAGTTGTACTACTTACAACTTATGGTTATGGAGATAAACAAAAAATCGTCAAATGTCAAAGGTCATCACGAAAGGTAAATCTTAATATTGCTCAGATTTCTTCGAAATGGGCTCAAATGGTTCATCTTTCCTCAGAGGACGGCCATCAAAAAAATTTTCAATAGAGGTCAAGGGTGTTGACCTTGTTTGTCAATTTCTCGATAAACGAATACAAATGAGAGTGTCAAATTCTTTTGTTGCAATCCCTGTGGAAAGGTTAAAATTTGAGACAATTTTTATTAAAAGAAATCGGTGCAATATTAACGATTTAACCTTGGTGATGACCTTTGCATTTGACGAATTTTGTCTTAGGCCTATACCTCGGTAACCATACCTAGTAGGTAGTACAAAAACTATATCTTTTTAATCCTTGTAACAGAAGAAACACGCTGGTTACCTTTTAAGCAATCCAGCATTTTTCTTTTGCCCCCCTTGTATTATGAATTTTCCCCCTACTGGATTCCGACCACACTTCTCGAGGGCACCCCCGCTTAAATTTGTTCATTAAAGGCTGACTCAGAGGATTCCCGAGGAGGGCGCCCTTCATTTTCAAACAATGAGTTTTTGATATAACATAATGCTTGTCAATATAGCTAAGCTCAAAATCGAACTCCTTCATATAGAAATCACAAGTTTGTTTAAATTTCCGGATACGGAACCCTTGTGTTATACACAGTATCCTGTGGAATGTGATCCACATAAATGTTTACTACATGGAAACGAAAATTCGATTCAACTCAAAACTTTGGAATTGTGCAGTTTTAGGTACCTATCTATAGATTAGGTGGGACTATTTTAAATAAATACACAAAAGTGATATTTCAAAAAAGCTCTGGCAGCCTTTAAACCTTCATAGAAGACAATCCATTGAGAAATGATATTCTGCTCTCCACGGTCACAGAAATGCCCCAAATGACCCAAATAATCTTGTCCTAAAAGTTGCACATGGAGAAGGTTGCAAAAGAATTTAATTTCCGCACGATGAGAGGAATAATTTCGAAACTACTTCAAAAAATATGAGCATTCGGTCATTTTACCCCGGATGACCTTGAACCAATTCTGCAAGGACAACCGTATAGATCGGCCGATTCCGCGTCTTAATTTGTTGAGACATATCGCCAGTCAGTCCATGAGGAGTCAGTTCCCGGTGGAAAGTGCCCACCAAGTTAAAAATACCAGTTTTGGTTGATAGCAAGTCTTTCAATTCCTCAAGGCGATGTGATCTTAAAACTCCTTTTTAGAGATGATTCAAGAGGTGGACTTCAAGAGGCTTGGACAGGGAACCTTACGTCGTTTTTGACATGGTGGTCGGCACGACGTTAAAGGCTTAATAATTGCATTGCAAAGCCGTTAGCAATAAAGCACTGTATTAAAGTGTATAGACTCATATGGACTTGTCGACGCAGTGTGCAGCCAGCGCGGAAGTCAATTACACTAAGAAATAGTCAATTACACTAATAAATGGCCGCGTAGTATTTATCATGCACCTACTTGTACTGTTATTAATCTCCTGAAATTCTGTTTATTCGCGATTTGAAAATAATATTTTGCAGGAATTTTGGAGATCTTCCACGCGCGCGCAGGAATTCGTGCTACACGATTTATTTGACTTATTGTAATGTCGTACACTAGAAATGAGGGTGATTCGTAATGTGAAATGCCAAAAAGATTTGATATACTAGTCTGACAAGCCCGAAATTTTAGTATGACTTCGTTTGTACTAGACTTTGACTTAAGATGTGCTCTCTCGGATTTAAGGCGATCAGAAACAGCAGGGTCAAGATCGGACATGGTGCTTCAATGCTTGGCAGCTTGAAATACGCTAATGCATGACCGCTACACAACGACGGATGTGTGGTGGAGCTAGCCAATTTCGGCTAGGATGGAAGTTCTCCGTTATTCAAAGGTGGCGAATACATTCCTGTATAAGCGGCATGCATCCCGGGAAGCATTTACCGCTGGACCAATAGCGGAGTGGCCGAGCTTCGAAAAGTACTCTATGTTTTCGAGTTACACCGCTCTCGGTACAACAAAACAAACCACCTTTATTTGAGAGATAAATATATTGAGATTTAAGTATAAATAATAATAACAGAGAGATTTATATAGCGCATTATGCTATTGGCCTCAAGCGCTTTCACAACTGGTCGCGATAATGTGGCTCCAACCATTACCATAAAACCATTTGCATCATTTCAAGGATTGCAGCAGATCGGGATCGCGCTTTCCCTTATCAGCAATCATACCTCGAGATAACCATTCCGCCAGCCGGGATCAGCCTTTGTGTAATATATCGCCATGGGTAAATCGGGATTCCGGAACAATAAGCGGTTAATTTCTTGTCCAGGGAACTTACAAGATAGCTGAATCTCACAGGGCTCGAACGCACGCCTATACGCATGGATGAGCATACACTGGAGTCGAGCGCGAGCGCTTACCTGATTGAGCTATCTTGTCCGCTTATAAGATGGTTGTGGTTGAAATATTTGGTGGCAAGGATGATTTCTAGGCCGAAAAATAAATTTGTTTTGCTAAGAAATTAATAAATCTTGATTTTTTTAAAGTTTTTAGCTCAATAACGTGATTTTTTTACCCCAAAAACACCCCTGCCACCAAAGTTTTTGACCACAACCATCATTTTTTTTAAAATTATTTATTACTATCTTTCGAATAGAAGTGGTTGCGTTTTGTTGTACCGAGGGGAGAGGTTGTCGACAATTTTGCAGTCCAAACCGCTCCACTATAAGCTTCTTGGCATAGATAGGTTGATCTTAAATTTCCCATACAGGGCAGGCATACTCTGCACATGTGTAGCACAAAGCGAGTTCCGTCGATCTTAGGGTATCGGTGATTTGCTTACAATAAAAACGAAACACAATTTTTTTTAAAAATAAGGTTTTTGCCTGCTCTCTAAATATAAACGAGTACAAATTTCACTCCCCAAAAGAGTGAATCTCTTGTAAGCCACTCAAAAATGAGTGGTTTGTACATCACTCCAAAAAGAGTGGATTTGCACTCGTTTGATGAGTTAACGAAGGACAACCATGTGTTGACGTGAGTTAACGCAGGGGACAACACAGAAATTTTTTAACGAGTGGAAATTCACTCTTTTTGGAGTGATTTTCACTCTTTGTGAGTGGAAATTCGCTCCTTTTAAGTACAAACCAATCATTTGGAGTGGTTTGCAAGGGTTTCACTCTTTTCGGGAGTGAAATTTCACTCGTTTACATTTTAGAGAGTTTCTCTGAACACACATAAATGTGCAAGACTGAAAAAACAAACTATTAAGGACAGAATCCGATAATTGATTCACTGCCCGTAGGCAATTACTACTACAACACGAAAGTAAATGGAGGTTCATTATCGTTGAACACTGCGTTTTCTTCTTTTTAGCCAAAAAAATCAACTTATGGGATTTCTACAGACTTACACTGCAAAACCAGTATTTAGACGTGGTGCAAATTAGGGTTTTCGAGATTTGACCATGTTTAATTCCTAAACACTTGGCATCAAGTGTATAAACACCTAATGTCAAATCCCTAAACATGTTTAGATTTTAAACATGTTTTGATATAAGGTGTTTAGATAAAACTACCTCTCAAAATGTTTAGAAACGTGGTGCAAATAGTGTTTAGAAAAATATTTAACTTCAAGCACTGTTTTTTTGCAGTGTATGCTTCACCCTAACACGATTCCTGCAATTTCAAATATTTTGGCTCTTTCGAGTGAACAACTGAAGTGTCGTTATACTACGCTACTTCATAAATGAAGGAAGGCCTGTGGTGAAGGTAAAGAGTTAGCATAATCCTCGTAATCACTACAATCTAGCCAAATTAGGGGGAGTTTCCGTAACCTGACCCATTTGACACACTTTTTTCTGACACACTTATGAATTCGGAAACCTTTACGGAAAAAAAAACATGCTTTATTCCGTGAAGGTTTTTCGATCATAAGTGTGTCAGAAAACCAAAAGTGTGTCCAGATGGTCATGTTACGGAAAACTCCCCAAATTAGGCTATATATGTCATGAATGCAACGCCACCTTCTGAGTGTGCCTTGCAACAAATTTTTGCAAAGATTCCAATTTGTCAGTAAGTTATTTGTATTTACCAACTATCCCATTTAGGAGGGGTCATTATTTTACCCAGGGGGGGAATGAAGGATTTTGAGGGGGAACCCGAAATTTTTTGTAAGAGAGAGGGGGAACGTGAAATTTTCATCAACGCGAGAGGGGGGAAACATGAACTTTTAAATGGAAAATCGGCATGATCAAGATTTTTGAACGGAAGCGATGGGTGAACGGCGCAAATTTTCCGAAATAAAGGTTGAAATCCTCCATTCCCCCCCTGACATAAAAATTAAAAATGACCGCTCCCTTAAGGCTAAATGATATCTAGTTATTGCAGTTTTGCCCGGGGCACAAAGTAAAAAAAAAAAGAGGATTTCAAAGGGAAACCATTCTTTTCACTTACTGTGCCGGAAATAGATCTCACGGTAATATACAGTATGAAACATAATTACTTTGAGATTTATCAAAGAACAAAATTAATTTCAACGCCAGAGATTTCACACTAAAACACCACGTCAAATGATAAATCAAATTTGAAAATTGGACATAAAGCCCCCCCCCCCCCCCGGCGCCCAGGAGAATCTGCTGTATGTCAGTAGTCAGTTTGATTAATTTGGATGACTGCTATATTTAATGAGGCTCGACTACCATTTTCTGTAGTAACCCAAGGGGGTAGGAAATGCCATCTCAATAGCAACAGTAAATTGAAATCGGCATCAACAACCGACGTGCCCTGAGCACACGTCTTTTTCACAAACTCAACGAGGACGCGCTTACGCACATCGGATAGTTAAAGACAAACACTTGACCATTGGTTATATCTGGTCACAAACATTTAAGTCTAAATGACCGTTATTGCAATTTAGAGTTATTAACCGCCGCTGAAAAATATTATAAATACTATTTTTCAGCGGGGTTAATACTCTAACCCCGACGAATTTTGAAGTAAGTCGATATTATTGAGGTTTATTAAACAAAGGTTTAGAGATGATTTTGTAATTTCACTGAGGCAGAGACTGCAATAGTAAATGCACGTATCAGTTCCACAAATTACCGTTTGGAAATCCCCAAAATCGTCAGTGTCGTGTTTCCCCCCCCACCACCCCCTCCCCCCCCACCTTCCACCGTTAACCACTCGCCACAGATAGATGGCTCACTTCCATAACGTCGTTCAATCTATCCCCTGCGGTCGCGGCCAAGAAATCCCAAATTTAGACATCGCCATGCTTGGGTTTAACACGTCAATCGAATTTCTGTAGCGAAAACTAAAATTCTGATTTTATGTATGTCAAGGAATTTTTTATTCCCAAAACAATTGGAACTAAAGAATTAACTCCAATGTAAATTTATTTTGACATATTTATGTAGGAATACGAACGAGGACGAGGTCAAATGTTGACCAAGAGAACATCCTTGAACGACCATTCAAAGCGCTCAATCGCTCAGCCAATCATATTCTGTAACTTATGAATAATTATTTGGGCGAGTTGCTATATTGAATTAGGCTTCTGATCCAATCCAAGTGGCGGCGAAGAATAGTGTCTTGATTTTGAAAGTTTTTCGAAAGTCTTGCTTTTGAAAGCGGTATTCCAAGTTTGCGATTCCTCCGTGCATTTCCCTTACCGGACATTATTTACACTTTATTTCTAACTCCCCCCTAGCAATACCTCCTTCGCATTCTGATCCCTGAATCAAAGAATACTTCTTTTGCCAACCATACAATTCTTGTTTCAGCATTTCACCGTCTTGAGAACGAAGCCAAGAGTCCAATATTGTCAAACAGAATTCGTTTCGTCATATCCTGCATTTCCCAAAGGCATTCATCATTTTCCTCACACTTCTTCGGTGCTGTGTCGAAATCTGGGTGAACGTGCAAGGCAAGTCTCCCTGCACGGTCAATGTTACTAGATTTAATTTGCCCACCCTTTTTCTCTCGGTATCGGAATCAGTGACGTGTTCGGCGGTGAGGGAAGTGGTTGAACAGAAATGCGAGCTATTTCTCTCGTCCTTGGAACATCTTCCAGGGAGTCCATGAATTTGGTAGATTCGGCTTCGAGCGTCAGTTGCCTGGAAATTAATACAAAAAAAGCACACTGATAAAATAAGAATTTCTCCGTGCATAGAGAACCCGACTTTATAATTGAAGTAACTAGAATTTCGCGGTTCCTCGGCTTTTTCGCTCGCTATATTCAAGCTGTGGGCCGCCACCTATCTTACAACTTTAACCTCACATAACCTTTTGACCTTGACACGTGATCTTTGACCTCATCAACAAATGATGATCCATATTTTTTTATAACCTATGACCTCAAGTTGAACTTGAACTTTTCAATGGAGTCAGTTTTTTACATTTAAGCCTATTTCAACTTCACCTCACTGACCTTTGACCTTGGCACGTGACCTTGCCCTCATCAACCTTGATCGGTGGATACCATGGTGACCTTTAACACAAGTTTGGTTCCAATTAAAAAAAATACCATTTTGGTGGCACATACACACACACACAATATTGGATGAATTTAGTATTCCTGCCACATATCCTTCATCGTGCAGTTTTTTCCATGAGGCTGCCAATTCATACGGTGGTGGCACAATACAAGGGGTGCACACCACTATTACGCCTCCCATTGCATAGACTTTGTATAGAAAAATCTGTTTGTCTTGGGCTGTATCTCGAGTAACCTTGCGTTTCAGAAAATGAGAGTTGCATAGTTTGTTCGCAAGACTTCTGTTATAACATATCCAAAATTGGACACAACTTTTCCGGATATAATTTTTCAATATTTAGCGATTTCTCGGAGGGTAGTAATTTTGCTACTCAAATTTTTCGCCCGAAACCGGGAAATGCAGTGTGTTTTAACCGTCAGTCCAAGCAAAATAAGCTTAACTCAAACATATTTTCTTTCAGGAATACATGCACCTTTCCAAACAAATCGGTATAGACCAAATTTATTGCAAAAATTGCTCCTATTTTAATTTATAAGCAAACTTCAAATTATTCTGTACGCCATCAGTCAAAGAACACAACAAAGGAGCAGAATACAAACAAAAGATTGCTGGGCGACAACTGAAAGATTTCCATTAGGGTTTTATGTTTGTAGAACCAAAAAAGAGCATTCTTTGGCTAATGAAATGGTTCAATAGAAGCGTAAAATTAAGAAGCAAAACTTGAATATCCGAAAACGCGCAAAAAAGGATTTTAAGAAGATAATTAATTTTTCAGACCCAAAAAGGTTCCTATATGCCATGTAAAGCTTTTATAATTGTCTATATCTGTGCTACATAGCGGGACAAAAATTGTTCAAAGTTGCACTTTTCTATACTATCTTCCACTTATGTAGCACATCTCGCATATTTTCAGAGAAGTAACACTGCAATTTTGCAGCACATTTGACTTGTCCAGAATGTTCTATGTTCAAATGAAACACTTGCAGAACGTGTTAAATGTTCAAAAGAACACTTGCATACGTGTTAAATTATTTAAAAATTTGTACACCTGCAGAAGTGTTTACGGTGTTCTGAATGTTCTGCAGACTTGTCAGGTGTTTCAAACTTTGTTTGAACACATAACGCTATTTATACGCTGGTCACTTTCATAAAACGGCGATTTTCAAATAGTGAGTTATTGTTTACTACGCATGTTTACAGTATTACATCCAAAACGAGAATTGTCACTGCTTTCAAACAAGACAAAATTATTTATAATAAAATTGCATGACCGTCGATGGGGATACTCTCCAAACATGAAAACACTTATAAAAGTGGATAGAATTTTCAAAAGTAACCAGTTGCAAATTTGCTATTTTGAAAAACTGGTGTTCTAAAAGTTGCCATTGTACCTTTTTCAAACAATATTATAGTTAAGAGTGTTTGTCAGAGGAACACCACCTGATGGCGGGAAGATGAAGTTGGACAAATCCTTCCATATTTAACATATGAATCGATATTTGATGGTTTATTCCTCATGACAGTAAAATTTCAGTCATACCTGAAGTCAGTGTTTCTAGACAGAAAATACCATATTTTGCCCTATCTTCAAAAAATCCTTAAGCCGAATACATGGCATATTGCTTTTTAACGTAACACTGATATTCCTGTTATGTCTGACATTGCTATTATATCATAGTTTCAATAACCTCATAGAGAATGTGTAGCACATATTTATTTTAATCTTCATCATAGTAGGGAGGAATGCTTACATAATGGACCCGATTTTTGTTATTTTTGCGGGTTAAAAAGTTTTAAAATTGGAGCGGCGGATTTTCACAGGCAGTCACCGGAGAAACAAAATTATATGTCATACATAACCCTTGCTATTACTTTGGCAAAATATAAAAAATTACCATTGGGTTTTTGCCCCCTTATGTAATATAACAATTTTTAAAGTTATCCACGTATTTAATTTTAAAACACCTTAATGCACCTTAAAACATGATTCTTTTAAGCACAGATGAGTGCTTATCTTACTGGTCAGATCCGATGGCCATTCACTTCACCTATTTTACACGATCACAACACACCACACACCATCGCCACACCCCTATCAACACCACACCCACAACACACACATACACCATACCATACGCCCACTTGAAAGTAGATTGTTTCAGTAAAATTACACAGTCAAGTTGAATCCACCCGATTACCACATATATACTTGCGTAAGAGGCCAATGCCGACATACTTTTAATTCCAAATTACATTTGAATTTGACACACCCTTTTTTATGTAAAGGGTACAGTAAGGCATAAAAAATTGTTTGTTTTGTCGTAACCGACCGACCTAAAACAAAGCCTACCGACTCAAAAGTTTTTATGCATTTGCAGAAAATAAAAAAAATATCTGCCGACCGATCCATTATTTCATTCCACATTTTTAAAAAAATATTTTTTACCAACACAAAGACGAAAATAGCAAACAAGACAACAAAGCAAACTACAACAAGTTAAAATGAAAGATCTTTGCTATGTTCTTTGAAAAAAAAAGAGTAAATCATTGAGACGATCTAAATAAAACAAAAAATTAAAAAAAAAAATCTGACCGCCCCTGATGTTTTTTTCTCCGTTACGCCAAACAAAACATATTTTTTTATGCCCTAACAGGGTTACTTTAGATTTGGACTTTAAATTGATTTTGGTGTTGTCTGCAAAGAGTGCACACAGGATTGCTTTGGTAGTGTGGGCAGTGGCGTCGTAACGAGCTTTTTTTCAGGGCGGGCAAAGGGGGGCCAAAGATTTTCAGGGGGGCAAGGCATATATTAAAATTTGTTAGTATAGTGTATGGGCCTATGTAAATCACAATTTTTTCAGGGGGGCAAGGTCCCCACAGGGGGAGCGCCCCTGCACCCCTCTGGCTGGTTACGCCATGAGTGGGGTATTCTGTCTGTCTGTGGTAAAAATGTTTAAGCCTAAACATAATCCCCCTGGTTTCCACCGCACACAGTATTGTATGCACTCTGCATGTAATGGTCCTTGGGTAGTATCCCACAAGTTACCCTTCTAAAGAGTGGGGTCACAGTCATCTAGAGGTCATGGTCCCAAGTGGTCAGAATTATCTAATTCGTGGGTGTATTATGTCAATCAATTGTATGACATTGAAATTCAATGACTCTTGGTGTAGTTGTTCCTCTGTGTGGGTGCCCTTAGTGACCTTGTGACCTCATGTGACCTTTGTCCCATTCAAAAAACCGCGATGACAGAAAAAGCGTCCGATTTCGTGAACGCTGTATTTTGTTATTTCATGCTTTTAACTCTACTCCATGTACCGTAGGACAAAAATCGTTTGCACACATCGATATAAACTAAGCCTCCCTCGCCCGGTCAATGTTGAAACATTTAACTGAAATGGATCTTTAAGGCGGCCCAACATTGATGGATGGGGGGGGTTAAATGTTAGGGGTGGTTCAAGCTTTATAATCAATGCATCAGTGCAATCTCAATGATGTAAAGGTATCACAGGTGGGACCTAAATTTGACCGTGTTAAATTTAGATATAATCCTCCGGGAGCACTATAGTCCGGGCTCAATAGATGGACAAACGGGAATAAAACGTCAAACTTGAAATCGAGTGACCTATTTCTTTTACCATTGTAGGTGCGCCTATGAGGCCGGCGTACTATAAAAAAACTTCTATACCGGGTTGTAGTTGGCAGCCTCTGACCTTTTCTTTCGCACAATTTTGTTCCGTACAAAAAATAAGGTTCAAGTATTTTTTTAACTTTGAGAGAACAAAGTTACCTCATTCGGTGTGGTAAAAATTAAAAACCACTTACTTGAAAACACATTAGCCTAACTCACGGCAAAACCTATTTTAATGATGCAAAGTATCCGCAAAATAGGTGTGTCTTTTGACCATTAAAAGGTTTAAATAATAAAAATGTCTAATTACATTACAATTATACTACGATTAAACCTAATACAAATGACAGGTTTCTTGTGCACGTCTCTGTTGGCATACGAGAGAAAAAAGGGGGGTAGGTGGGGACTGCTAATAAGTTAAAAATGTAGAAAACTAGAGTGAGCAATTCCAACATTTTATTTGGCATTAATAGAAAGTATCGTGTTTTTATTTTTTTTTTCGTGTTTGGGAACGGCCATAGTCATCGTAGGTGGTCCAAAGTAATTTGATTTTCTCTTTTTTATTAATGCTGTATGTAAATCGGTTAGGAAACTAATTTCTTTTAGTGTGAGCATGGACCTCTTGTTTACTTGGACATTATTGAAGCCGGTTATCAGCACAAGAAGAACACAAAAGTAGAATAGAAGTACTCCTTAAACCTAAATTAAAAAACTATACACAAAAGGGGGTAACACAAACATCCCGCAAAAAAATGTGAGCGTGTGGCCACATTTCACAGTCAAATATGGGTTTGCAACTGTTTTGCTTGCATCAGGTGACAGAGTTGTCAGCCAAATCCTGCCAATCAGGCAATCGACCATTGGCTGTTCATTAATACGGTAATATTTTCAGCTAATTATTACAGCTCACATAACAAAGAGCCCACCCCCCTTGTCAGAATGTCTTGTTGTGATATTCGTATGTATAGGTACTGTAAACTAAAATGTTACCATAATATATCGTCATGAATAATCCACTTACCTTGTTTTTTATAACTGTAAAATAGTGATTATATCTGCAAATCTGGTTTTCCTTACTTCTTTGATGCAAAATTGAATTTTTTGCCCATTACAACTTGTATATCTATGTCAGATTTCATTACCCCATTGTGACTATTATACTAGGTATTTGGTACTCTTTTGGTATCAATGTCAGGAGGAGACAAGAGCTATCCCTTGGTACCAAAACTCTAAAGAGGAATCACGGAGGGGTGGTAGCTACCCTGTGCTGGAGGGGTTTCAAAAGGAGGGTAGATTAAGGTAAAAATAAAATGGAATTTTCCTCCTAAACTAAATGCAAAAAACCCAACGGTGAAAATTTATATTTTTCATGGAACGTCCTTAGATTTGTACTAGCATACCAGTTTAAAGAGAAGAAATTACTGCCCTGAAAAAAAACGTCAATTCAAAAAAGACATGTTTTTGTGGTTTAAAAATCGCTATTTTAACATGTTTTAGCACATATGAAACAGCTGAAGACATGGCCTAAACACATTTCCTTTAAATATGGCAATTTTAACAAACAATATAATATATAACATATGTCCTGCAATAGGAGGTTTATCGTGCAAATTAATGAAAGATATTTGAAATACGAAATAACGAGGTATTTAATATCTAAAAAAATCTGAAATTGGCAAACATCCAGGCAATATGATCTAGACACACTGGTATGTGTAAGAGGGAAAATTAGTCCACCAGTGAATGTTTCAATCCAAAGATCCATAGAAAAAATATCAGAGATTTCAAGAACCTTCTCTTCCTTACTTGGAAATTTTCAAGTGGTTTATCTAAATCAGACACGCACTCTTAAAATGGGTGTCAAATTCCGCACCGATTTTGTTTGTTTCTATTTATTGTATACAGACGGCGTTTTTCAAGGGCTTAGGTGAATTTAATACATTAGGTGATCATGCAAAAAAAATCGTATTTTTCTTTGAAAAAAAAAATCCTGCGTAATAGCTTTAACACCCTTTTCAACAAAATGCTACTCGACTCTATCGTCGCGTCGCGTGCCCTTCTTTAATTGATAATGGGAAATATATAAGCAGTAATCATGACTAGGCTTTCCCCGGGTTTCGCATCATCATTGTTCGCGATACCTGGCTTGAATGACCTGCTCAACAATCAGACCCCCCATTTCATGTCCATACACCATCTTTCCCCATTGACCGCTTTTGACCTTGATTACCCTTATTGAACTTTGATCCACTAACCAATACAAACGTCGGTCTTCGTTCGGTCAGGGGCACCCACCCCCAATTTCAGGACGTGCGACCCTCGGTCTCCGAGAAAATAGACGCGGTCAGACACACAGACAGACAGACCACCGGTATTAATATATAGATAATATATAGTAATACGATAAGTCGTTGGATCATATGGGACACTGTTTACACAACGGCGCCGTCAAACAGCGGTCACCTGTAATACGTGATCACAACACCACCGAGAAGTGTGTAATTGTACGTGATATTTTGGGATTTTACTTGTAAGGAGGATATCACAAACAAATTTCATACTACCATAAAAGGAAACAACTGCAACGAACTTGCAATACCAACATCCATGATTTTCAGTGTTTCTTATGCACTAATAAATGAGATTCCCTATCCCTCTGCATGCGAAATTACATGGTCGGTAAATATACGTTATGTACAAAACTACAAAAAACACTACAAAATAAGATGAGCATTCAGTTTTCTCTCAACTTCGTAGCACCAAAATCCTAGACCACATTGCTCCGGTCAGGCAACCTCAGACCCAAACCATTGTGTGCCCATTTCTTCCAAATCACTGGGTCACCTCTGGTATATAGCCAAATTAATTTGAATTTGGGGGTATATTGTATTCATTATTTTCAAAATATTTCATTTTGTATAATTTTCGGGGGCTTTGGGCTTTGAAATTTTCGCCCAATTTCATAGATCTTAGCAAAATCGGCTCTTTTCATAGTAACTTTTCTCGAAAATCAGAAAAATCAAACATGTTTATGGGATATTCCAGAAAAAAATGCCCCCCCCACTATAGAGGGCAAACATTTTAATTCACAAAATATCGGGGATTCCGGCTATCCTGCCATGAATTATCTGGAATTCCAGACACTACCATCCGTAAATTACCAGGAATTCCAAACACTACCTCCCGTAAATTCCAGAAATTCCTTAGACTACCCATTGGTAAAAAAAACACTGACCTCTACACAGGATAGCGGGTCTGAGTCGCCGATTGAAACATCAGAAAGTTGGTTTTTGACATATAGCTACCTTACAATATGGCGGGAACACTGCATACACATGTGTGGACTATGGCACCAGCAGGTGTATGCATGGTTCGCCATATTGTATAGGTCAAAAACCAACTTCTGATGTTTCACTACGACGATATTCTAACTGTGTGGCAGCCCGCTACCTGTGTAGAGGCAGTGGTAATTAAAAACACATGGGAATTCAGAGGATTATGGTTAGGGATAGAGGGTGTTGAAAATAATTGATTTTTCGGGAATTTCCTCTGAAAATCGTTAAAAACATGGAATCCTGTCACCCTCTATACTCAAAGGGGTGAATTCCCACCCCGATTAGGACATTAAGAGATAACTGGCAAATTTGAAAAATACGTGCGCCCTCAAGATTTTTCACAAAGTCGATATCTTCATGGTATAAATTTATATACAAAACCCTCACCGAATGATAAGACCAAATCAGCTCTTTCCTGATGGTAAAATAGAACGATTTTGTATTTAACGTCGCCGGCGACGTTAAATTCAGCGACGACGAAACGAAAATGGCGTTTAACACAAGAACACGCACGGCGTATGCATTTCCCACGCTATGCACACTGTTTGACCGGTCATAACACTTTGTGGTTTTAATAGTCAGTGCAGTACCGAGTCAAAAAGTTCATGCTAATATACACATTTGTGATAAAAGTTATGGAAACTTTAAAAGTTGTCCGACAAAGTCCTTAGAGTCTTTATCCTCATATTCAACGTCCCTATCTGTTTTGGGGGTATGTTAGTTTTATGTTTAAGATATATCTCTGTTCTTCCAATGGCCAGACTATCATCGGAGAGCAAATTGAAGAACGAAATCATATTTTTGTGTGGAAAATGTGCCTAGTGCCGCTTGAAGTGACAAAAAGTCTGGAATTCGGGCGACCCTCAGGATAGGGAGGGCATTTTTTTCTGGAATAGCCCATGTGATTTTACCGAAAATCAGAAAAATTGAACCCCCCATTTTCATAATAAATGCGACCAAAAATGGAACCATTTATTTGTAGCCAAGACCTCAAAAAAATGATCCATCTATAGTAGCATGGTGAGGAAAAATGACCCATTGTTATATAGTAAGGCGTGAAAAATGTGACCCCACATCGGCGGGCACATATGTACCTATATACCCATTTCCATGAGAACCTCCCCCCACCCCCCCCACCCCCCACCCCCCCCCGGGGATAGTCAGCCCGGGACTCACAACCCCAACCTAAACAAAATCTTAAGAACCAAACCCGGAGAGATACAGACATGGGGCAACTCTACACGGCAGCGCAGATACACCATCGGATCAGATGGAGGTCCAGATCCGGTATCCAGTTTGCGTCTACACGGGGCAACGGCACCCAAACTTGATCCAGATCTGTAACGCGTACATGGTGAGTACACGCGTGGTTAGTGTCCGATTTGCACTTAAGCAGGCGTACTTTTAGGTAGGTACGCCGTAAAGTTATCTCCTCGCTACACACAAGGTTACGCCGTAGCATACGTTTACACTTTACCCTTCGAAAGGTCGCCGTACTTGCGCACTCAATGCGCCGGTAGAGTTCTATAAACGGTCTCCCGTGATCTGGATTTTTTTTTTTAAATCTCTTGGAGAAGAGAACGGGATCCGATCTGGATTGCGCTGCCGTGTAGATTCCCCATTAAAAACACATGGTCCTTTTTACACGCCATCAAGGGAAAAAGTATAGATGATGACAATTCTATATGCGCACAGCATGTGCGTATTGGTAATAAATCCTTTTTAGAGAAAGAGAATTAGTTATATGCAAAAGAAGAGAATTGCACTGATGATCTGTAATACGGTTATAATTGTCAATTGATAGAGTTTATGGCAACTTTTAAATCCTGGGGGTTGGGGTGCATGGGTACTTCAACAAGACGTGTCAAATGATACAAATGACGTTGTCAAAAATTCGATTAATATACAGCCCTTTCAGTTATCTACTATAATTCAAGAAACCATGTATTATTGGATATATGTTTGTCTCTAGATCACACCTTCAGGTTTTCGTCAAAACATTCGCCAAATTTTCCCACCTCTAGTTTTACTTAGTGGAAGTATCTTTGCGGAGAGCTTTTCTCAAAATCAATAACGGTTACAAGGAAAAAAAAATTGTGAAAAACAACAAAAAAATTGTCCATCCATCCACTGACGCAACGTACTGGCAACATACTTTTACGTTAAACCCCTAGTATCCTGTGTAGTAACAGCTACGTCGAGGGACCGCGTTGCTGGCGTCACGTGGTAGACATGTAGGCGAGTTTGCCACGGGTTTGGGTGTGGTACGCAGAGGCGCGTTGATAGACTGCTACGGGTTGTGTACGCAGAGGGCGAGTTGCTTACGGGTTGTGTGTAGCATTATAGTTTTGCTTTGGTTGCCGCTCAGTGCACCTACATGCCTGACCGGTCAAATGCAGGGGAGGAGTTTGAAGCGTCAAATATATGGATTTATTCTTCCCCACGTTATTCTTCCACGACAGAAAGTGAGGACACGGGGATGGAGAGTTGTCGATGCATGGCATGGCCCATGCATGGCGGACTGGTCAAAGTTGCGCGGAGCTTTCCGGACCAATACGGACACTTTAGTAAGTTTTAGTCGTCAACGTTCTTGCACGACAGTATGTAAATCGTCACGGGGAGTTATGATAAGAGTATATGGGTGAGAGCGAGCGAGGAGAGAGAGAAATTAGAAGACGGTAGTTAGAGAAGGGCCTCGGTGGATGAAGTATGGTAAGAAAAAAAAACAGAGCAGCACAATTACATTAAGCCTTAATTATAATCAGTGCGTGTCCCTAAATAGAATACGAAGTGCATGCAACACAGGGGGTAACGGCGCAGGGTAGGAGGGATTTAAGAAAACAAAATAGGAGGGCACATTACGAAGTTGTATGCTTGAAAATAGGAAGACAGGACACCGTTCCTTTAGTGGGCGCTTCTGTTCAGTGTGATCACTTCCGTATATTTCAGCGGTTGTCCCCAAACTCCCGTGTGTTCCTCACATTTTCATGTCGGGCAAGAAACGTTGAAGAATATAAATCAATATTTTTGTGTGGTTACGCTATTTTGCACGACAGAAATTGTGAGGGACAGGGAGTTTGCGAACACAGGAAAGACAGGGACACTGTTCCTTCAGTCATCGCTTCGGTTTTCCGTGAGCGGCTTCCGTTTCCAGTGATCGCGTCATTTCAGTGATCGCTCCCGTTCATCAGCTAGCGGGCCTCCGCACGTACACTGATATTGATATAATTATTGGTGGCTGAGGTTGATAAACAGAAATATCGCCCGGCTAGATCAAATATCGGGCGAGTCGAAGACGAGCCTGATATTTTGACTTGGCGAGCGGCTGAGATTTTGTTATCAACAGAAAAAGTCATCCAAATATTATTTATTATTGCAAGAAGAAGCTGACATGCACCAAAATAGCTTTAAAAGGGTCAAAACTGATCAAAAAAAAGAAGGAGTATTTGCTTGACGAGTTGCCCAATACTTTTGCGGATGTGCAGTGTGGGGGGGGGTACGCTGCTACTCTTCTGCAGTATTGCCCACTAGAGGAAATAATTAATGTGATACGGTATCGTGTAAAAAGACAAATTTTGAGGGAGGGGAGTTACTTTATTGGGTGTGTTTATTTAGCCACATGATACTGTAAACCATAGATGGTGAAACTATTTCTTACTTTGTCTTCTATCGGGATGAACACTGCCTTTACTTTTACCAAGTTTGAAGTATAACCTGGAATTTGTTCCGTGTGGCCTCTATAATTGAAATTGGGACCTGTTTTGCCTACTTCACCATTTTTTGATTCCATGCATCCAAAATACAAGGTCGTACACCAAACTATTACATAATTTGGAATCCTTATAACAAAAAACAAAATAGTGGATATCTTTTCAACAAGATATTAAGAGTAATTCTAATTTTACCCTAAACCTGTAATTACCGCTCACATGTGAAAAATGATAAATCTGCCATGCCCCTGTAGCCAAAAGTCTTTCTTTGGGAGCGTACGTAGCCGACTCTTGGGCCAAATTACTGGATTTGTCATGTAAATGACAATTGTCCAAAAATTTGTCAATGATTCTGCTTGCATATTTTAAAGTCCTTACTTCCGTTGTGTCGGTCAATGCGGTGGATAAGGTCCAACCGTGCGAGTCTATCATGGAAAGCTTAAGTTCAAGAATTTCAAAAACCCGGTTTTCGCCAAAAAAAAAGACACAATTTGCGATTAGAAACACCGGGTTTTTCGACAATCGTGAAAACAAGGTTTATCAATCGAAATTGTGAAAAACTGGGCTTATCAGACCGACAAATCCCGAGCTTTCCGTCGATTGGAAAAAATCCGGTTGGTTTTCAATCGAAAAACTCAGTTTCCGCCCAAACCAGTTTTCCGAGGGAAAAAAGCCTATTTTTCACCTATAAACACAGTTTTTCGATCGGAAAACGGAGTTTTTCCAATCAGGGAATCGGGTTTTTCGGCATAAAACCGGTGTTGAAAGGAATTATAGTCCCCAGGGAGCCACAGCCGCCGGGCTACATGGTGAAGAATAGGGCCACTCAATTCAGTGGCTCTCACGCAATCATTAATTTAATCGCGTTATTCCGTTGTCGTCTACATGGAGCCCAGTCTGAGCTGTGGATACGGAGGAATATTTACCTTCACACCGTCTTTTTCGCCCAAAACCCAGTTTTTCGAGGAAAAGTCACTTTCTCCGCCGCCGAAAACAGTTTGCGATTCGTAGTTTGTAGATACTTCCCGATTGCTAAGATTTTGAAAATGTGGCGTCGGCAAAACACCCACACGCCCCTGTCCGCTTGAAAAGGGTCTGTGAACGCCTTGGTCCACTTTGATTCCATTTTAGACTATATGTGGGTATATAATATTTGAAACCGCCAACGTTGGCAAACTTTGACCACCTAGATTTGCATTGACCTAATCGAAGTCAACACCGAGATATCTTACACAAACTCGAAAAAGTCCTGATCGGGTAGTGCAAGTTTCTTGTTGCGCAAGAAGTTGAGCACGTATCGAAAGAGTGGCCCATCTCGTTAATACAAGTGCCAGCGAATTCTTCTCCTAGGGGAATCCCGTTCATAAAACTTGGCTTTTTTTTTTTTTCCAAGCTGTGAGACTTCGGGAATTGAGTCCAGCGTGTCCGTTTGTTGTATGTAAACTTCTCCACCGACATTTTAGTCATAACAACATCCTTTGAACAACTGCTTTCAACCTATCAATAACAGGCACAAGTGCAGTTTGTTAGCCAGTGTTACTTGTGATATTACTAGGTTGTGATAACTTAACGCATGCACGACTGCTTTGCAGCAGGCGTGATACCAGCATGTACAAGAAGATATACCCTGGACCTAGTGAAAAGTACCAAACTTGTCGAGAACTTGACGATGCCTAAAACCCGGACTCTAAAAAGGATAATGCAGCAGAATTCGAAATCCAAGGTAGTTCACAGCAGATGGACCAGGTACAGTTTTTATGTGGTTTATTTTTCCTGTCTTATGTATATGTGGTGTGTCCCCCAGACACCGCAGTGTATTGTGTATTTACCCAGCACGTGCGTGCGGGGGTAGTGGGAAGCGCGTGTGCATTTAGTTAACTTTATAGTGTGTTGTTTAGTTATTTTTCGGGTCAGGGAACGAGTTCCATATGTACCCTCCCCTTTAAAAATACAGGAAACAAATGAATTTATTTATGGCCTAACTAACAAAACCCCTAACTATAAGGTAACCCTAAGGCCAAAAATAACAAGGACGAGTCCTTAAAAAGGGGACAATCTTCTGCATTTTTTAGTGCCACATTTTTGAAATGAAACAACAAATTGAGTTTTGGAACACTATCTTTTAAATAAAATACTATGCCAAGGCATCAATTCATACTGTCAACCTTTATGTGAAACCACAGACTCAGTTTTCATGTTACTTATGTACATGCTGGTATTATTTTGAAGTAGAAAATTCACATTGCATGAACCACCAAGCTTCAGTTTCCATACTTCCGTTTAAAGGGAACTTCTTATCTAGTGAAAAGGCCAAATCACTATTGTGTAGTAATATCCGTCATACATTGCTGTACAAAGTTGTGCCTGTTTACCACACATGAAATATTAGTCTGCTTAATGAAATAGTTCAATGCTATCAGTAGTTAAAATTATACATACAAACAATGTAATGCTGTACACCCAAGATTGTATATTATAACATTGGAAGTATTATTTTGGATATAAATTGGCTAAGAACAGTCATTTACAGTTCATGTCAAGCACAATTTTGCACTCTGGACCCAACCAATCAGAAACAACTGTTACATAGCTACCTTTTTAGGTTTTAGATAGGCTCATATAGTGCAAGCAGGGAATGTCACTATCACTAGCGGTGCAAGTAGGGTAGTATATCCACTGGACCATGGCCTTGTATGGAAATATGAGACTCTTGAACTCAACAGACAATATCCAGGGGGCGTAGGACATGCCAACATAACAGCAACGGCCAAATTCAAAACGGCATCAACTTCCGGGTGCTAGGCTGTTTCAAAGAACCTTACACGGCTAGGGGGCGCTCTTACGCATATCGAACGGTTTACAAACAGACTTGACTAAAGACTAGGCCCGGTCACGAATGATCTAACTCTAAATGAACTTATTGGAAATTACACTATTTTTACAGCGGGTTTATCCACTAACCCCGACGGATTTTGAAGTGAATAATTTTTTCTTAATTTATCATGTGATATTACTAAGATCTTTGAACAAGGTTTAAAGATGATTTTTTTATTGTCACCTGGGACCGAGGCCTGCCGTAGCGAATACAAGTAGGAATTCCATAAATGACGTTTGGAAATCCCCAATGCCCAAACGAGCAGATCGTGTCGACACCCCCCCGGGAACTATCAGTTAACAGCTGAGAAGTGATTAACAATAGATGGGCCGTGTACACCACATTAAGAATGAGTACCACTGAGTGAGGGGTTGGTACAATTCAGGATAATCTTCTGCCTGGCAGAAGAAAAACTAATTTGTTACATGTACTGTACAACTTTCAAGGGGGGTACAATGGAACTCTGGGGTGAGTTTAGTTACACTGTTTTTGTTTTTTTATCGTTTTAGAATGCACCAGGCTGGAGGGCCCTCATGTTGTTTTGAGTTCATACCAAATGCAAAAGGTATGGGAGTTGAGGTGAGAGCATTTAAACCAGCAAACGTACTTGAACTTCCGTTTCACATACCCAAATCTTAGGGTTTTTGATTTATGTATTTAAGTGTCCCTCATGTCCGAGATCCATCCACTATTATAAATAAAATGGGCATTTGCTATTTATGAGGGTGTGGCCGAAGCACTCATTTTGCAAAAATAGGGTCTTCGGGGGGTCTCGGATGAAGTGTGACCAATTTGTCGTAATTGGAACTGAAACTTGGCCAAAATTACGGAAGGACTCTGAGGAAGCATAACAAACTTGAAAAGAGTTGGGGGGAAGTAGTAACGATTCTGGGACCTGATCTACGAGCGGTGAACTTTAGATCGAAAGCGTAGATTACCCCATACAGTCCGTGCAATAGTCAGGACATCAGAAGGAGGTCTCATTGCGGGGATTATATACATGGTGAGATAATAAGGAAATCGAGGGGCGGAGTATACCAAAGAGTTCTGGAATTAATTTTCTAATTTCCCGTTTTCTGGGAGTACAAGCATACCTATATATAGTTGCGAAAGTGTTTGTTTTTACAGATCCCAGATTTTTTCCTGAGACAAAGTTCTAAGAAGCGCATAATAACTTGGAGAGGGCGCATAGCAGTTTTACTATAGACGTTTTCAAATGAACATTGACGTTTCGATTATGGCTACAGGCCATGGGAGGGATGGTGTGGATGGGGGTACGCGGATGGTGTTTATACGACGGGTATGTAGGCAGATATTTGTTGTTACTTTTCTATGCATCATCTCAGTAAGTTTGGTTCGTGGTCAAAGGTGGTTTGAGTTTTATTTAAAATTCCTAGGGAAAGTGGTTCGGGGGAGGGGGGGGGGTTCCAAGGACCCCTCTCTAGGCACCAAACGTGAGTGAAAACTCACAATTCAAACTATGGTTGTTTCCTTACCCTGCTTATATTGGGTCCAAAGATTTTAGTATTGAAGAGAAATACTTTTATTTAGTATTTTTGGTGAGTCTTCGTTCTCGTTTTAGACACATCATATAAGCATCAAAAAAAAAGACCGAAGGCATTACAAATTTCTTTGCTGAGACTATCCAGACTCTCTTTACTTTATTTGTACTCTCAAACTATTTGATACTATTTAATTGGGCTTCGGTCTACGTTCGCTTCTACACCACGATGATCAGGGTCAAAGCAAAGACCGAAGATCATTTCTGAGAATGAGTTCAAGAAATACATCTGAATTAAACAAACAATTGCGACGTTCTATCAATAGTTTACTCATTGTGCTTGATGATCGCCTGATGATCGATTGATTGATTCAATAGGTGAATGAATAATCAACTGATGGATGGTTAGAGTTCGTTGCCGGGAATTTCCTATATACCTATGAAGGCGTTTATTCCGAAGGTTCGTTATCCGAACATTTGTTTCTTTCTTCTGAAAGTTTATTTTTCCCGAATGTTCGTTTATCCGAAGGTGTGTATTCCGAAGGTTCTTTATCTGAAGGTTCGTTGATTAAAAATTAAAAAAAAAAAGGGTTCTTTGATCCGAAAATAGCTAAATGGAGTCTTATTTATTTTTTCGGCTAACACGAATCTATTTATCTTTTTCGATAAACGAACACCAACAGATTACACACCTTCGGGTTAATAACCTTCGGAAAAATGAACCTTCGGATAAACGAACCTTCGGAATAACGACCTTTCGGATCAAAACGAACCTTCGAAGTAGCGTCCTGCGAATAAAACGAACTTTCGGATAAATGCGTAGACACCCTCATAGGAATAAAAAATATTCTCTCCCCACTTTTTATGGCAAGAATTCTTACAGTGTGAGAAAAGGTGGTATGAATAGCAACTAATTTAAGGATTTTTTACAAATTTTTTTCACATCAGTCAGTTTTTTACAGATACACATTTTGGTGATTTCATGCATCGAAATGTTGTTTTAAATTCATTCATCAGTCACACATCATGTTAGGAGCGTCCGTATCATAGATCCAGGCGCGCCCGGGCCCCCGGCTCAGCTACATAGTTGAATAAACCTGACACCACCACAAGCAACCCTGACCCCTGGAGCCTAGCAGACACATTTGTACACATCTCAAGTACCAAAGGTTTTGAGTGATTAAATTAATGTTTGACAGGCTGACTAGGCCCCATGAAACGTGATTCTTAAGTGCAGCTAATTGGTGCCTTAGGAGAGGGGGCCAAGACAAAGTTTGTACAGGGGTCAAATGTCCTTAAATTGAATCCATCCAGTTTGAAAAGTAATACCATGTGTATTGACTAACCACAAGGATTCAGGAAAGGTAATAGTTTGTAACTATCTACAACGTAACGGTTAAGAGTTATAGCTAAAAACAGCAAAAATCATATACAAAAGGGTCAATTTCAGTTGTCACATGGGGTCAAGATTTTTAAAGTTGCTCAGGTTTTAGATAAAAACTGGTGCAAATTATTGATGGAGTTCCTAGGATTAAATTCAGGAATAGTTGTGGACTGTCTACAATACTTAGTTACCGTTAGGGGGGCCCAAGGTCAACGTCCATGCAGTCATGGGGCTTGACCTTGTTTTTCCCCCTACTTTCTTTTCTTAAGCAAGCTATTGAGACCCTCAAAACCATTCCGTTTTTTGATCATATGAGCTCCACAATAATTTGCACCATTTTATCCAAAAAATCGGAGCACTAAAAATTGACCCCTGTACAACTGAATTGACCCTTTTTGTGATGGATTGTTGACGTTTTTATTCATAACTCCTTAAACTTTACGTTGTATATAGTACAACTATACCTTTCCTGAATCCTTGTGGTTTTAACAATAACATGGTACAGCTTTTCAGCACGATTGGATCAATATAAAAATTTGACCCCTGTACAAACTTGTCTTGGCCCCTCTCCTTAAGGCACCACTTGGGCCTTAAGAATTATGTTCACGAGGTCCCTGTCAGTCTGTCTCATATTTAATCACTCAACCTTTTGTACTTGATATGTGTTTACAAATGTACTGCTAGCTCCGGGGCTAATTAGCGTGTAATGTCAAGCCATAAAGGCCTATAACGTATTGCCGCAACGCGTTGCGCATTTCGGCAACGCCGTTGCGAGACAGGAGCAACGCGTTTGTAGGCGTCGCCAATTAGAATGACGAATTTTCTTTGACGTAAATTTCAAAACTTTAGAAACCACAAAAACGCGTTGCAAAGTATCAGCAATCGCGTTGTGGAAACTCACACCGCCGTTGCCAAGCCTTCACAACGCGTTTGCGCCATTACAACGCTTTGTCTGCCTTCACATCGCGTTGCGAAGGTTCACCAGCCAATTCCACGTTACGATGGGGCCATTGTTGAACCCCTCCCCCCCCCATGAAAAACGAAAGGGGTAACATTAAAATGCGGATTATATCCTCAGTTGAGATCCAATGGTCAATAACTCTGTGCAATACAAAGGTCATGATCGTGGGGTGTCACAACTGATTGATTGTGGAGAACTACAGCTGTTATAACAGCACAAAATGCACGGTTTTCACCACTATTACCCAATTTTGCTCAAAGTCACAAAATTTTTACGGACTGCCATTTGAGAACGGACAGGAATACGAATAATTCGTTTTGTGACTACCCTAACTACCCCAAAAATTATCCCTGAGGAGATTAAGAGCAAAATCCAAAAGTGTATGATGAACCTCCAATACTGTTTTGGATGAAAATCCTTATGAATTCTTATTAATATAAAAAAAGAAAAATTAAAAAAAAAAAAAAAAAAAAACCTTTGACTTTTGGATTATAAAAAATATATTCTGTGGCCATTCCGCACATTTTGAGTGGTCTTTCAACATTCTAAGTACAAACGTTTTGTAGATACAGTCAGTCCGTACTTCGCTCCCTTCAAAGGGGCGTCTCCGAGGACCCCCAAAAAAAGGGCGTGGCCAAGGGTCATAACGTATTGCCGCAACGATGTTGTGAAAAAGTAGCAACTCGTTTGCGACATTCAGGTACGCGTTGAGCCACCCACGGCCAATCAAAATCATGCATTCTGTGACGATTTAAAAAAAAATAGATCTACAACACGTTGTCGGTTGCGGCAATTCGTTATGCCCCTTATGGCCTTCACAACGCGTTGAAAGTTCCTTCACAACGGTTTGCGAGCTTCACAACGCCGTGTTAACTTCACAACGTGTGAAGACAATAAGGGTCATAACGTTATTGCCGCAACGCTTTGGAAGGGGTTTGCAAGAGTTTGTGAGGTCGCAACGCTTGTGTGAGATTCGAGATTTATATTTTTGAAATACGTCCAGAAATTCATGATTTTGATTGGCCGACTACCGCAAACGCGTTGCCGAAGGTCGCAACGCGTTTGGCCGAAATGTCTCGCACGCGTTGCTAATTATCGCAAACGCGTTGCAGCCAATAATGATGGCCTTTATGGCTTGCCATAGGCGTGGACCGTGGTAATTTGTCTGGCTCGGTGGGGTAACCATGTTGAACAATCTACGATTTACACTTTGGGGGAAAACGTTGATTTCAGAGTGGCTCTCCCAAAAGGAATGAAGGAAGGTTGGTAATTGCATTTGGCTCTACGCATCCAGGGGTGGTTGCAAAAAGTGCAGGAGCTGGCGCGCCGCGCTCACAGGAAATGAGGAGCTCAAATTGAGGAAAGGAAAGGAAAGGAGGAAGGGAAAACGGAGACACATGGGTACAAAAATGAAAGCGGAAAAAAAAAAAAAATCCTGAGGGAAAAAAAAAAGAAGAAAAGGGAAAAAATAGAAAACCTGAAGAGGGACAAAGAGGGACCAAAGAGGAAAATAAGGGAAAGGACAAAAATATATAAATTTTGTTTTTCAAAGATTTCAAATTGGCAAAGGCGCCTCTTAATAGCCATTTCGGCAGGTGAGAGGAGAAC